>JAOTRH010092810.1:0-16437 GCA_034768845.1 Heliamphora exappendiculata
ACATTGAAGTTATATTTTTAGAAAAAACACTACGTAATCTGAATGTCAACTATCGATCAAACCACAGACAAAAATAAAAATTAAAACTCTGAGTAGTTAGAGTATATTTTTTTACCTCATTAAAAATATAGTCGTGCTCCGTACACCAAATATCTACTACCTATCAATTCAGGGAGAGAGAGAGAGAGAAATTGGTTTAAAATAAAGAGAGAGAAAACATTTAAATTTTAAATTAAAATAAAAATAAGTGTTAATTGGTGAAAAAGAGAAAAAAAATGTGTCATGTATGAATAAATAGATATCAACGTGAACTCTTTTATTTTATAATAGATTTCCCGATTGCGAGCCCATACATTATTGTCCAGCTGGCTGTTACTTAAGAATGATGATGGTGAAGGTGATGGGTTGTGGAGCAAACCCAACCCTCTTAATTGACAGTAATGACCCAGATATTTGGATTTTGTATTTTTTTTCACTTAAATCTCCTAAATTATTTGAAAATTATGTTTTTCGTTTTTCAGTACTAATTTTTGTCTAGGAATCTATTTGACTTAATTTTTTTTATAAAGTTTTTTGCTTAAAAATGTTTTAAAATGTTTATTTGTTTGGCCTTTTACTGTAATTAATTTTTTTATGTATTTATATATATATTTTAGAGTATTTCAGTCCTAAATTCTATTTTAACAAGTTCTTTGGGTATTAGTTCCATAATAAGTTCATTTTTAGGATAAATCCCATTTTTTAAGCTAGGGACCACAATACCCTTATTTCTCAAATTTCGCTCATTTTCGTTTCTTGTGGGTTTTATCCACTTGAAACTATAAGCAGCAGAATATAACAGCTTCCATATTCAAAACCGAGGGTTTTCATTTCAGCTCCTATTCTCCATGGAAGCACACTCTCAACAACGCGATAAGAACAACAATAAATCGATGGAGATGAAGATGAATCGCAAAAAGTCAGGAACTCAAAAGTGCGATGTTGTTGTACGGGGTGAAGGTATGGATCATAAATCATTCTCATTTTGTCTACTCATTATTTGATTTTTAACAACTAGATCATTGCTCTCGAACCTTTTATCGATCAAGATGATTGAAGTTTGTAAATACTTATTAGAAATCGTGGTTAGCTTTGAAAAAAAGGGGGTTTTACACATAAGTAAGTACGAACCGCAAATACTCATTTTCTGCAATGAACATTGAGCAAGAATGACAAATCTCACTGCCATTAACCTGTATTGTTATGCATTTACTATTCTCACCTTTAAAAACTCATCTTTAGGTCTGAAAAAGTGAGATTTCACCAAGTATATGTGGTTTGCTCACGTTATCATGCTGTCAAAAACATCAAAGGTAGAGTTAGATTCTTCTAACGATGAAATTGACATTGATCCAGAGGTTATGCCTTTTATTATTAAAAAATTAAAAAAATATGTTTTGAATAAAAAACCTAACCTCAAGTCAAAATCTGGTCTGTTTGGTGACGAAAGTAAGAATGTGTTGAAGTTTGAAAAGAAAAAATTTAAAGTTCAGAACCAGGGTATACAGTACTTTGAATGTCAAGGGTATTGACATATTGCATAGAACTGCCCAAATAAATAGAAAAAGAAAGAAAAGCTATTTACTGTGACATGAGATGATGAGATAGAATCATTTGATGGTGGAAACATGTCAGAATCATAGAATGATGAGGGCAAGTTCATTGCCTTTGCTACTTCCACAAGGTCAGGTAAATCTGAATTATCTGATCATGATTCTCATGCTTCTCACAGTGATTTTGGTTTAGGTTTTGAATCGAATGAGGAGAATGAAAAAGATCTTCAGTGGGCTTATGATAAACTTCATAGAGAAAGCTACAAAATGACAAAAGTTATCACTAAGCTGACACTGAAGGTCAAAACTATGGAAAAGGAAAATACCAGCCTAAAGTCAGAACTAACAGAATCTCAGAGTTTGATTTCACAGTTAAAACTCTTTAAAACCAAAATGACTGAGAAACTGGTTAGTTCTAACAAACAGAGAAATGAACTCGTTGAATTATGTGATGCTCTCAAATTAAATGTGTGTGAACTCGAGTTAGAATTACAAGATATTGTGAAGTTCAAATCTTTGTTTGAGGCTAGTCAAAATAGAATTCAATTATTGGAAACTGAATTGACAACTGCTAATATCACTTTAAAGAAGTTGAATGCAGGGTCTCTGAGCTTGGATGAAATCTTGAGTGTGCAAAAAGTGGCAACAGATCGAACTGGTATAGGATATGTAGCAAGTATGTCTGAATCCAAGACCATACGTAAAATTAACTTTGTAAAAGCTGTTAGTATGCCTACAGGTAAGGATAAGATTTTAGAAAAACCTAAACTAATCAGAATTGAATTGTCTGGAGAATCTGGTTAAAAACGTTTATCAAAATCAACTTATTTTCAAAAATTTGTTCCAGCGTGTCACTTTTGTGGTATTCTTGGACATATTAGACTTTTTTGCAGAAAAATGAAATCTCTATCTACATATCAGCATGAAAGAAATGCTGAAAAATTGCATGAGTAAATCAGACAGCTACAGAACAAAACCCTCTATCAAGGGAGAGCTCGAGCGGGCTCTATGAGTGCTCGAGCGGCCAACTGGTAGAGAGATAAAAAAGTTAATTGGCACTCGTGCACTCGAGCGGCCAACATAATCGCTCGAGCGGACAATTGGCAGAGACCTTCTTGTGGCTTGAAACACAGCACTCAAATTAAACCTTTTCCAAAAACACGTGTTGTCTGGGTTTGAAAATCTGACTTGACATGCAATGTTGTTCACACGGCTTCAAAAGCTCAAAACTCTTTTATGTGGTATTTGGACAGTGGGTGTTCCCGACATATGTCAGGAGATAAATCCTTGTTCTCTAAAATTGATCCATACGATGGTGGTCTTGTCACCTTTGGGGATGGAAACTCGTCCAAGATTATTGGAAAAGGATCCATTGCCTCTCCAGGTCTTCTCAAACCGGATAATGTTCTTCTTGTTGACGGGTTGAAAGCAAACTTACTTAGCATTAATCAGATGTGTGACACACACCATGAGGTTCATTTTATTAAAATTGAATGTCTGATTTTGGATAAAAAGGAAAAAACTATTATTCATGGTGTTTGAACTTCTGGTATCTGCTATGAAATCTTGCCTAAAACCAATCAAACATGTTATTGTGCTAAAATTGATGAAACGGAATTATGGCATCATCGTTTGGGACATATTAATTATAAAGATCTTGCTAGGCTTGCAAATTCTGAATTAGTTAAAGGTATTCCACAACTAAACGGCAATACTAAAGTTATTTGTGGACCATGTCAACTAGGTAAACAAATTAATGTCCCTCACAAGAAAATAAATCAACTTGCTACCCAATATCCCCTGCAACTTCTCCGTATGGATCTCATGGGTCCTACTAGAATAGAGAGTATTGGTGGTAAGAAATATATATTTTTAGTTATTGATAACTTTTTTAGGTTTACCTGCTTGAATTTTTTGCGAGAAAAATCTGATACTTTTGATGTTTTCAAGTCTCTATGTCTTAAGATTGAACAATGAACAAGAAGGAAACAAGCAGCATATCTCCAAAATAAGATAAGATCATGGTAAGGAATTTAAGAATTTAGAATTCTCAAACTTTTGTGATGAACAAGGATTTCAACACGAGTTTTTCGCACCTAAAACTCCACAACAAAATGGTGTAGTGGAACAAAAAAATAGAATAGTACAAGAGATGGCAAGAGTGATGCTTCATGGTAAAAACCTTCATCTTAAATTTTAGGCTAAGGCTGATTTACAACTTGGTACCAAACAGACTACCTATGAGTTGTGGAAAGGTAGGAAGCCTAATATTAAATATTTCAGAACTTTTGGACTTTGAATTAAAAGGACAAGAAATCATCGAAATTGTCTAAATCCCAAGGTAAGGCCATGTCCCTTTTTGCTACCATTTCTGTCATTCTTCGCTTCAAAGAATTCTTTAAGTGTAAGTGGAACCCCTTAGATCCTGAGGGTATGGCTAAGGCTAAGCAAGAATGCAGAGCTGAAATAGAAACGTATCAAAAGGATAGGTAAATCCATACCTCTAGAACCTCCTACAGATGCAGTCTTCACTGATCTATTTAGAAACCCAGGGGTTCATGGCTAGTTACCTCAGGCTAAACAGGTGACCATTACTAAAGTAAATCCTCCTCTTTGGGACACTGAGGATACAATACGTCAAGGGGTGATCCACTTCATTCTTGCAAAAAGAGCAAGTCAGCCTTTTGTTTGCTTATTTGGTTCTGCTTCCCTTCTTTCTTATACTGATCTTCATTTCCTTAGGTGTGTCTCAACAAAAGCTTTCTTCTTCTCCCGTTGAAATCTTTGAAAATGACACAGACCCTGACGACCATATTCCCATTAATGTAATTTCTTAGTTTTTTTTTCTCAATTTTCTTTCATCTCCTCTAATCAAACCCTTTCCTTTTCTATTTAGGATCTATCTCCTTCTCTCCAAAAATGCGCCAGATGTGATTACCGATCTCATGCTAAAAACGTAAAACATTATTTGGGTATTCATAATTCAACCAGTACCTATATACCTCACTTATTGTCCTTTTTTTCACAAAAAGATGATTCTCTACTACCATCAGAGCCGATCCTAGTTATACCCATTTCTACCTTGTCATCCCCTTTCTGATCTCTTTTTAAAAGATTCTAAACATAAAGGTTAAGGGAAATCTATAGCCCACAAATCTGTTATTGCTCCTACTCCTAAGAAACATGTCAAGGTTACTGTAGGCCATAACCTCTCTTTCTATGATGATGTTCAATCTGACCCGAATGAATCCCTTGATCCAGATGAGTTTTCTCTCCCTTTCCCCAAAGAAGGACACTCTGATTCCCCTCATTCATTGAACAAGGTACCTTGCACAACTTTCTATTTGTTCCTTCTTTTTCCAAACACTTATCTTCTTTCCTATCCCTATAGGAAGCTTTTGCCGCCGAGGAGACTATCCCAATCCAAATGAGCCATTTGGTCCTGCTAGGATGGACGTGCTGTTCCTAATTGAAGTTGAATCCTTCTTTGCTCAACTTACTATAAAGTTGACTCCTCTGGTGTAGCCTTTCATGCTCCAAGGATTCCTACTATTGAGGAAGTTGAGAAAGCCAAGTCTGACCTAAAGGCCATGCAAAACCTCTCCCTTTCAGATATTCTTCATTCTAGACGCTTCAACATTTTTAAGAACATAGTCAACATCCTGTTCTTTTCTTCTACTACTCCTGATGCTGACCTTCTTGCACTTCAAGTCTTCAACCAAGACCTTCCTTCCTTGGATAAGGCTTACAATGCTGCTCTGAAGAAGAAGACAAACTATAAAGCCAAGGTTTTAAACTTTGAGAGTCTGAAGCAAGAACTTGCTTCTTCATTTCGACATTTTCAGCAGCTAAAGTATGAAGGAGATCAGAAGATATGAAAAAGGAAGGAAATCTTCGAACTTCTTATTTCTCTTCAAAAGGGTATGCTCCTTTTTGTTGAACTTTGAATATTTTAAATGGACCTTCCCAAGATGGAGACCAATTACCATACTTAGGGACTTTTTGCCCATAAGGCAATATGGCTTTTCATACTAACTCTCCTTTTATGAAGACTTTATGCTTGACTCTTTTATTATACGCCCTAGCTACTTGGTTTTTTTGCATGACCAACCTATCCAGAGAAGCTATCCTCACTTTATCTAAATCTTCTAATTCCATATGCATTACTTGTGAGTAATCCGAAGGAATTAGATCATTTTGAATTGCAACTCTAAGTGATTTGACTATGATTTCCATAGACATAACTCCCTCATGCCCATATGTAAGGACAAAAGGAGTTTCTTCAGTAGCAGTTCTCTTAGAATTCTTATATACCCACAATGCTTCTAACAGTGTTTCATGCCATATCCTTGGTTTATCCTCCACCACTCTCACAATTGTATTCTTCAATATCTTATTTGTTGATTCAGCCTGACCATTACTTTATGCATAATAAGGAGTTGAATGGATAAGAGTAACACCATATTCCTCCGTAAATGCCTGGATTTGTCCCCCAAATAATACTGTCCCTCGATCTGCCACAATGTGTTCGGGTAGGCTAAATTTGTGAATGATGTTCTCCTTTATCATCTTTACCACATCATTTTAATCCATCGCCTTCATGGGAATTGCTTGTGCCTATTTTGTGAAGTAATCTGTTGCAACTATCATATAGCAATTCCCTTTAATGGAAAGAAGAAAAATCTTTCCTATTTGATCCATAGCCCAGCCTCTAAAAGCACAGGGTTTCACCACTACATTTAGGGATTGTGCTAGTACATGCTGAACAGATCTATGTGCTCCGCAGGCTTAACAACCCTTTGCGTATGTAATGCAATCCTTAATATAGTAGGCCAATAGTATTCGTACCTTGTTATCAACCATCTCATCTTCCTTCTAACCCATTGAGCCCCACAAATTCTTTTATGTACTTCTTCCATAACCTTCATTGCATTACCCTTTGATAAACACTTCAGCAATAGGTCATCTTCTAAGCTTTTCTTGAACAATTCCCCTTCAATTATGATATAGTGTACTGCCCTCTTTCTGGTGTTTCTATAATAAGTTTTTGTTGGACAGCTTAAGAAAGAAATGATAGGTATTCTCTAATCTTTTTCATCAAAAAAAATATTCACGGGGAAAGCCTGTACTGCCTCTGGTCTTTTGCTGACAAAAGGTAGAACCTTTACATGAATAGTTACAGTCTTATGATAAATCCCATAAGGGATATGTAGTCCAATAGCCATTTGGTCTAGCTCATTTGCCTCCTCATTAAACCTTCTAGGGACATATGATATTATGGCATCATCAAAGTCACCCATTATCTGTCTAACCATTGCATAATAAGGCATTTGTTCATCACTATGAAATTTATATCTCTCCCCAGGTAGTTGACTACTAGCTGTGAATCGCCTTTAAAATGAACAGAATAAACTCCTATATCTCTCAAAATCTCCAATCCAATTATAACTGCCTCATATTTTGTCTGATTATCTAATCATTTGAAGTCGAATTGAAATGACATTTTTGTCTCCAATCCTGCTAGTGAAATGATAATAATCCCACACCTTGCCACACTCTCTGTTCTGCTACCATCAAAGTAAAGTGTCGATGGTACCAAATTAATCATAGATATATTTATTCCTATCTCCATCTCCTCTTTCACTTTTAGGAAAGGGTGATCTGTAAAAAAGTCAGCCAGAGTCTGTCCTTTGATGATCTTTTGTGATACATAATGAAATGAAAACTCCATTAATGTCAGGGACCATTTTGCCAAGTTGTCCTTTAAGAAAAGGCTGAGATAGCAAATACTTGATTAAATTAGTGCGATATATTAAATAAACTGGTACTGGAAGCATTTAATGCCTTAACTTTGAGGCGACAAAATATAAACTAGGCATAACTTCTTAATTGGGGAGTGTGCTTACATCCTATGGGTGTTAACAACCTACTCATATAATATATTGCCTGCTCTTTTCCTGCTTTATTGTCTTGGGCCAAGAGGCTTTCTAACGATCTTTTCGAGGCTAAAATATAAAGTTTCATCGCCTTCCCTTTGATTGATGGGGCGAGTACTAGAGGATTAGCAACATACCTTTTGACGTCGTCAAATGCATGCTGGTTACATGAATCCCATATGAATTTTTCTTCTTTTTTTAACTTCAACAACCCCAAAAATACCTGGATTTTCCCTGTTCTATTCGAAATGAACCTCCGAAGTAAATTAATCTGCCCTAGTAGGCATTATAATCCTTTCTTACAAGTAGGTGACCTTGCTTCCATTATTAACCTAGCTTTGTTGTTGTCCACTTCTATGCTCCGCTGGTGTACTAGAAACCCCATAAAATTTTCTACTACTCCAAATGCACATTTCAAAAGATTTATCTTTAATTGATATTTTCTCATGCATTCAAAATCCATGACCAAATTTTCAAAATGTTGAGAATATGAATCAAACATTATTACAACATCATCAATGTAAATCTCCATAAATCTACTAGTCATATAATGAAAAATGGCGTTCAATGCACACTATATGTAGCTCATACATTCTTTAGACTGAATGGCATTATAATCCATTCATTAGATCCCAAAGCTCCTGGGCACCTAAAAGTTGTTTTAAACATGTTTTGTTATGTAATAAAGATCTGATTATACCCAGAATGACTGTCTACGAATGAGAAGACTTTCTATTTGGCTGCACTGTCTACCAACATATCTACTACTAGCATTGGATACTCGTCCTTTGGAGTGGCTAGATTAAGATTCCTGAAGTCAATACAAACCCTGAGTTTTCCATTCTTCTTCACTACTAAAACCACGTTGGAAAGCCACTCGACATATCTTGTTGTCCAGATAAAGCCTTCCTTTAGAAGTCGCTCCAACTCCTTGATCAATAATGTAACCTCTGTTAACATCCTTCGCAGCATCTATTTAAAAGGATAATACCCAGGCTTAATTGGGAGCCTGTGCTTGACTAGTTGCCTAGACAATCCAAGCATCTCGTTGTAGTCCCAAGCGAAGTAGTCTTTGAATTGAGTCAATACTTTCACTAGCTCTCCTTTAACCATATCAGACAACAATTGACATATATAGACCATCCTAGGACTCTCGGTTGTTCCTAGATTGATCTCCTCTAGAGGTTCTTATACTTCGACCTGAAGATCATCTAATTTGGCCGGAGCAGCATCCAATTCCTCCAATTATATTTCATCCTCGTGCATCTCGTCTTCAAAAATAACTTCAGTAGTGCTAGCCGAAGCTCCTTCCTCCTCTGCATTCATGCTATATAACTTTTCTTCTAACAAATGAATGATTAACTTATCAAAAGTGGCCTATAATGCAATTGCCTTCTAAATTCCAGTCGATTGTACTTTCATTGGACATCACTTGAAGCAAAGGAGTAATCGGCTTGTTCACCTAAAAAATATAGGGGTCGATTACATATTTATATATCTTTATCCAGGCCAGTCACCTTCATAGTATCAATATCATCTTCGTACAGCCTCGCCTCATTATGATTGGCTGATGCTAGGAAAGGCATCTTATTTGCCCAAATACGGGATTTATCCGAAATTGTATCGATTTTCTCTTGTTATCTTTCTGATGCTTACTGGTCATTTCCCTCATTCTGTGATCAGCCTGTCTCATTCTCTACATTCTCCACTTTTGAGATCTAGAAAGGATCCTCTTTGGCTAAGGAAACTTAGAGTGGGTAACTCTCAACCACAGACCTGGTGAGGATACTAGTGGTCTCACTGTCCTTGGTCGTTCGTGCCCAGCATGCTTTTGGGGAATAGATGTCCTGCCTTTCGAGTACTAGAGATGTTGAAAATTTGATTTTTGCTGCTCCTTTTTAACTGGACTCTTAGGCCGACTCTCTTCCTTGACTTAATTTTCCTCCGGTATTTTTTGGGCACATTCTTTACACACATAATGCTCCTACGAGCAACTCCTCTTTGTCTTTGTACGAATTCTCTCCTGGTCCCATCATACATCTTGAACTGGGATGACTTTGGGGACTTTTTCCTTGCAATGAGTTAAATGAGTAGACCCTCCTATCTTCTGACCATAAGTTCTAGGGCAGCCCTTCATATCGACCATAACCATATTTATGGCAAATTGCTTCGAAAAGGGGTCTATATCTACTCCCATGCTGCTTTTTCCTTTTTAGGGAACATGAACTCTCCTTTATCTATCATGTTCTGAATATTATTTCTAAAAGTAATACAATTATTTGTAATATGATTCCAGGAGTTATAGTACTGATAGTATTCCTTATTCTTGAGTTCCTTTACTGGTGGAATGTTGTGCCCTACCAAAAATATGAACATCTTATCTGCAAGAAGATGATCAAAAATCTGGTCTGCCTTTGTTATGTCAAACATGTAGACACTAGTAATCTTTAGGGATGCTAACGATCCTTATGTCTTGGTAGGTTCCACCTTGACGAAAGCCTTGTAAACATAAGAATTTTTGTTGATGATTTATATCACTGCTATCTCGGGCTTACAGTGGGTCTCTAAACTTGCAGCAGTATAATTTAGGTCATGATAATACGTCCCCTGGGAAACCACCTTCCTATCCTGCTCCTCACACAGTCTATACTCGTATTGCACAGCCCGTGCTGCTAGCTCGAACAGATCTCGAAACTCCATTCCTTCAAACTTCTTTCATAGTTCAAAATCTAAACTGTTCTAGGCTAACCTCACGTATTTAGTTTCAGGAAGCACCACCTTGCATTTGAATCTAGCCTTCTTGAACTTTAAAATATAAGCCTCAATCGATTCTCCTAATAACTAGTACATTATTGACAGATCTGCCATGGTAACTTTTGGTTCCGTCCTGTAAAACTACTGATGGAATAATTCTTCCAACTAAGGCAAACTTCGTATTAAATTTGGTGGTAGATGTATATACCAAGTAAAGGCTGTACCAATCAAAGAATTAACAAATAGTTAGAATCTTAAGAAATCGTTATCACTTGCTTCTCAACATTGGATAATAAATCTTACCACATGCTTAACAGTAGAATAGTGATCTTCTCCCGAAAATATAACAAATTCCCAGACTCTGTACACTCTAGGAAACTCATACATCATGTCAATAGGAGTTGAATATGGCTTTCGATAAATTGGCCTTCCAATTCGCCTGAGAGTTGGCCCGAACTGTTCTCGAACAATATCGATGACTTGCTCTCTATTGAAAGGAATGGTTGACGATTGTGAAGGTTGATTGTAGTTTTCAAAGTTCATTGGAGGTTGTCCCCCAAGTTCCTGATTAACACTAGTGTAAAGTGGATTGGGATCTCTCTAGAGGCTTGCTTGTCCAGTGGGTGGTAAGTTGAATCACTGGTTAGTGCCATTTTCTTCATTTCGCCTTCCTCTTCCCTGGCTTCCTGTCCGATCTCCATTTTGTTGGAGACAAGACTGCCAAGATCTTTATTTTTGCAAACGATTAAAGAAAAAAATTAACAGGACGGGCAATCGCCAAAACGGGCTCCAAATAAAACTTTTGATGATGAACGATCAAAATAAAACCCGTGCATTCGAAGTTCACTTAGAAAAATACCTTTTTATCGGTCGAATCTTTAACTACGATTTAAATCCGAGTTGAAGCTCCTATTAGATCTTCTACCGTATTTCCTTATGCGATTCTCGAATATAGTGTGGGTTATAATCCTCCGAGAACTCGTACCGATAGAACCAATACATCTTTAGTCTTAAAAGACAAGTTATGAATCTGGTTCAGGCTACCTGCATATATATAGGGCTACAGCAGTGACCTGGGAAGTAATTATGAGTAAAACTTCTAGTGAAATATAGACACGTATCAGCGGTTTCTATAATTTAGCAAACCACATAGCGGTATCTGCAATTATGAAAAACCAGCAGTGGTTTTTATAATTTTTATAAAATACTGAATTACAATTCACACCACTAAGTGACTATAATTGCACTCTGACCCATAATCTCAAAACATGTAGCATTGAGCTCGTGTTATTAAATGCTTACCATTTTCTCCCACGTTAAGATTTCTAATACCCGTCAATTCAATTTAATTACTGACAATTTAATTTAATCGGTATCTTGATATTCCTTAAGCCCTTTCGTTTAACTTATTTAACTGCCAGATAATTAAATCCACCTGCAGGGTTTAGCTCGGTCAAAACTTGTAAGCTTCCTTAAGGGGGTATCGTCAATTCCGATCTTTCAGAACGTGGATTCCGTCAATAATTAATATTCGCCATATAAATAATACCACTATCCAACTCACCGAGAATATAGAACCATATAAGATCGCACCATCTAATGAATCAAAACAACGAATATTAAATATACGCAAATCAATAATTATTTCAAGATTAAGAGGATAAACACTATTCATAATATCCTTGGGTTGTGAAATAATTTATATCGTCAGTATAAAATTAATTATCCCAAATGTCCCATTCAATACACACAAAGTGTACTAGTACAGAGAGTCGGAATAATAGACGACACTATTATCTGTTCCCTGTAACTAAGACAGGCCTACTAAAACTCTGTGTTATAGCCGTACCGATGGTATGTTTATTTTTCATCTAAATTGTGAACATAAAACTTATATTCTGCAATAACCTAAAATTTAATCTTCTGTGTGCAAGTCATACTCTACACACCAGATTAAATACTATACAGAATATCGGATATCCATGCATAACATTAAAGAAATTATATGCATAAATTGCTCATAAAGATTCTCATAAAGTGAAAAGTTAATTTTATTAAAAAATAAAATTAAATACTAATAACATAATTTTCAATATACTAACCCTAATAATCTCCCTCTTATACTTAAAACCAAGCTGCCATACATTTGACTCTCATGCCCTCTACATGACTATCAAAAGTCTTAGCCGGTAAGCTCTTTGTAAAGAATTTGCAAGGTTATCGCCTGATATAAGCTCTATGTCTGACTAGAAATCTGAGTCTGTGTACTCCAAAAGTACTAGACTGTCTGCCTAGTAAACCAACATATAATCCTTAGTTCTTTGTAGGTACTTGATTATATTCTTTACCGCAGTCTAATACTCCTGTCCTGGACTAAACTGATATCTTCTAACCATGCCAACGACAAAGCAGATATTGGGTCTAGTGCAGAGCATAGCATATACGAGGCTTCCTACTGCCAAAGCATAAGGAACTGTCTTCATCTTCTCTATCTCATCAGGTGTCTTAAGACACTGATCCTTGAAAACAGTAATTCCATGCCTAAAAGAGAAAAACCCTTTCTTGGAATCCTGCATGCTAAAACGAGCAAGATTATCATCGATATATTTTGCTTGTGATAAGCTCAGCATCCTTTGTTTCTAATCTTGCACAAGCTTGATCCCAAGGATGTGGCTGGCTTCTCCCAAGTCCTTCATATCGAACTGCCCAGATAACCATACTTTACCCGTAGATAATGCCCCCACATCGTTTCCGATGGGTAAGATATCGTCTACATAAAGTACTAAGAAGATCACCACGCTTCCATTACGCTTCTTGTACACACAAGACTCATTTGGACTTTGATCAAAACCATAAGATTTAATGGCTTGATCAAACCGAGTGTTCCAAGACCTCGATGCCTGCTTAAGTTCATAAATTGATTTCTTAAGCTTACGCAACATGTGTTCCTGGCCCTTTGCAATGAATCTGCCTGGTTGTATCATATAGATACACTAATGAAGACTTTCGTTAAGGAAAGCTGTCTTGACGTCCATTTTCCAGATTTCATAATCGAAATGAGCAGCAATAGATAAGAGAATTTGGATAGACTTAAGTATGGTTACCGGTGATAAGGTTTCCTCATAATCGATTCCTTCTTTATGAGTGAACCCTTTAGCAACAAGTCTAGCTTTGAAGGTTTTAACATTTTCGTCTGCTCCTCTCTTCCTCATGTAGATCCACTTGCATCCAATGGGTTTTATCCCTTCGGGTGGTTCTACAAGTTTTCAGACCTGATTAAAAAATATAGCTTCTATCTCTGAATTCATAGCCCTTTGCCAAAGATCTGCATCTTTATCTTGAAGTGCTTCATTATAGTTACAAGGCTTGGCATCTAGTTCTGCTGGGATCCTATTAAAAGACTCTCCCAAGAACATATACCGGTCAGGTTGATGAACAGCCCTCCCACTATGATGAGGCACTACCTGTGTTTGTGTACAAGCCGTAACACGTTTTGCAGAATCAGAACCCTGTGCAACAGCACCCTGTTCTTCATTTGCATCTGCCCCGATATCCTCCTACTACAACGAAGTAATGGGATATTAGTGACTTGTTCTTCCGTTCTACTGGTATTTTCTCTTAGTTCTTACAGAATAATAGTATTTTTAGGCCTGTGATCCATAATATAATTCTCTTCCAAGAATCGAGCATTGGTGCTAACAATTACCTTATAATCCTTAGGATTATAAAATAGACCACCATTCGTTCCCTTGAGATACCTTATAAAGAAACAGACTTCTATCCTCGGTTCTAACTTACTCGCGTTCCCTTTCAGCACAAGTGCTGGACACCCCTAAATCTAAATGTGTTCCAAACTAGGCTTACGCTCGGTCCACAATTCTGTGGGAGTAGAAGGTACTGACTTAGAAGGTACCAAGTTTAGAATGTAAGCCATTGTCTCTAAAGAGAGTTCCCAAAACAAATATGGTAAATCTGAATAACTCATCATGGACCTTATCATTTCCATAAGAGTCATATTCTTTCTTTTTGCTACACCATTCTGCTGCGGAGTGATAGGTGCAGTTAACTAGGATTTATTCCCCTCTAATGACAAGTAGTCCTTAAACTCTCCAAAGAGATATTTTTCACCACGGTCGGATCGTAGTGATTTGATACTTTTACCCAAACGCTTCTCCACCTCCGCCTTGAATTCTTTGAATTTTTCAAAGCATTCAGACTTACGATGCATCAGGTAAATGTATCCATACCTTGAGTAGTCATTAATGAAACTGACAAAGTACTCAAAATCACCACTAGCCCGGATTGTCATAGGACCATACACATCATAATGAACTAGCTCCAACGGTTCTTTAGCTCTATAGCTTTTGACCAACAAGGACTTTTTGGTCATCTTACCCTCTAAGCAAGATTCACAGACTGAAAGTGCCTCCACTTCCAATGAACTCAAAAATTCATCTGCTACCAGCCTGTTTATCCTTTTTAAACTAATATGACCCAAGCATAAGTGTCAAAGAAACGTTTGGTTCATTAAAGAATGAAACTTTCTCTTATATGGTAATATAGATGTATTATTCATTTCAGTCAGTTGTAGTGTAAGAATGATTGGAGTAATAATATAAAAATCATCTACCAATGTACTAGAATAGATAACCCGTTTATTATTCTTAATAACCACAGAGTTATTAAAATAAACAAAATATCCGTCTTTAGCCAATCCAGAAATGAAAAGTAAGTTTGTTCTAATGGCATGTACATAAAGACAATATCTCAATATTAAAACCCGATCTCTACCAAAATTGAAAGTGATATCTCCGACTGCAACTGCTAGTATCTTTGTATTATTACCCATATGCAGGTAAATCTCTCCATCACTAAGTTGTCTGATTTACTGGAACCCCTGCAATGAATTGCATACATGATTAGTGGCTCCTGTATCTACACACTAGGTACTAGTAGATAACACCACTAAACATGTTTGCACAACGAGTGAATATAAATTATCTTATTTGTTCTACCTTCTGAAAAATACTGGACATAACTTTTTCTAGTACCGGGTCTAATTACAGTGAAAATATCTACTTTTCGGTTTTTTCACACCAGTATGTGGCTCACTAACTACCTTGGAAATCGTGTTTTCTATTTTTGAACATTTTTCTTTTTCATGCCTTTCGGCCTAGAGGAAGAACCTTTTTTAGAAACAAATACATTTCTTAATTTTGAAAGAATACCATTTGTAGTTAAAGTTATATCCAAGTTACATTTCCAGTCAATAAAATTCAGTCCCGTTAGTTTATTTTCTTTGAGTATTTAATCAAGTGGGTTGAAAGCCATTTTAATCCTGAGAATCACAAATTAAAAAAGAACCGTTAATTATGATGAGTAAAACTTTGAATTTATTTTAATTTGGTTCCCTCTACCATTTTAAAATTAATTCACCAGCAACCTAGTAACCTGAGAATAGCATGCCTCGATGGGAGGATGTCTACTATCCTTCATAAGACTATACAGGTCAATTACTTTTAATTTTACTATCTAGGCAACTGACCATGCCAAGTAAAATTAAATAGCTGACATAGTTTGGGTCTAATAAATAATAGCAGTGACTCAGATGGAGAGGATACTATAATATACAGTTAAATGTTAACCATTACATAATTTCAAATTAATCGCTTCGCAATGAACCCTTCAGATGGAGAAGTGATTAACACTAACAATTATCTAGAATTATTTCTAAAGTAAGTTTCTACTGGCGATACCACAATTAATCTATCCGATGGGGAGGAAGGCCTTACTGCCAACACGCAGGGTTTAATTGCATTACCTACAAACTGGTGATATAGACCGTAGAATTTATCTGTGAATAAATTTTCTCTTTCACTTAGATTCTTAAAATATTTTTGAGGGTTATAAAAATCCATGTAAATAAAATAAATTTATTAATTTCGAAAGTCACACGATTTGAAAGAATCAAGCATCTTTCCGTGTATACAATTCTAAAGATTCTGGTTTATCAAACCATCTTTTCGTGTTTAAATGCGTAACAAATAAAATTTAACAAATGTACAGTTTTTTCTCCAGCTTTTCAGCTAAGGTAGTGATTAAAGGCATTTATTTATTTTATTTTTCGTTCCACATTTTTTGAAAAATAATAATTT
>JAOTRH010092821.1:0-16436 GCA_034768845.1 Heliamphora exappendiculata
TAAAAGAAATAACCCAACTATATTGAACAATAATTAATATTGCAAATACTAAACAAAATTGACAATAATCGAAAAACATTGAAATGCAAATTAATCCGATCGTTCCAATAGAGAGAAGTGGAGTTTAGAAAGATCGGGGATCCAAGCGAGGTACCTGGATTGCTGGGGAATCGTCAAGTCGAAAAATGTGCTCAAATTGTCCAATCCTCGGGGGGTGATCCAAGCAATGTAGGCTTCAATGTGGAATGGGAGATTTGGGACTCGGTATCTCGGCAGGGTTTCGGCGTCGGGGCTCGGTATCGGTTGGTATATTGGCCGAGTCTCTCCCACTCAAAATTCATTCTGAAAACGTACGCTGGGGCACGATATTTATAGAATTCTTCAACTGATGAGGTGTTGCCACGTTTTGGGACACGTCAGGCCATTTGGCGTTGGCGGCCGCTATAATGCAAGTTGGCAGCCGTTGGGTTGGAAAAGGTTCCAGAAGGTTCTATTGGCGGCCGCCATAATGTGAGTTGGCTGTCGCCATGTTGGAGTTGGCGGCTGCCACTTTTGGCTAGGGTTTCCAAGAGGTTTTATTAACGACCACCGCAATGAACATGGCGGTCGCCACTTCTGGCAATGACTTGGGCAACAAGTTATCGATGGTTCGGTACAATTTCATTGATTTTGAAAGTTTTTGATGACTGGGTTCAAATACCGAGCTTGGATCACCTCCCGAGGATTGTACTGAGGCACTATTCTACCTATTTTCATCATCGAATTCACCTAAGATTAGGCGAGGTCAAATTTGGGTGTCTACAATTGCTCCTCTTTGATATAACTTGCATAGCAACGCGTGATGCAAGTTATATCAAAGATCCAGAGACAACAGCCATTTGACTGAGCCGTCAATCTTAGGCCACAAACACACAAGCATGTATATGATGTTGGTCGTACTCGAATTTTCATCGAGCTGCCTACGCACCCTCTTTGCTAGGGATCAGACCAGAACATAGTTCATGGGGCGAAATGTAAGATAAGAAACATGATGCAGATGCTGACATGAATAAATGCTAACATGATGTAGAGAGGTATAGTGTGATGCAGACATGTATAATGCGAGTCAGTTTATGGTCATGAGGAGGACCGAGTCAGTTTAGGATCATAAGGAGGACCAGTCAGTTTAGGATAATGAGGAGGACCAGTCAGTTTATGGTCATGAGAAAGACCAAGTCAGTTTACGGTCATGAGGAGGACCAGTCAGTTTAGGGTCATGAGTAGGACCGAGTCAGTTTAGGGTCATGAGGAGAACCAGTCAGTTTACAGTCATGAGGAGGACCAAGTCAGTCAGTTTACGGTCATGAGGAGGACCAGTCAGTTTAGGATCATGAGGAGGACCAGTCAGTTTAGGGTTATGAGGAGGACCAGTCAGTTTACGGTCATGAGAAGGACCAAGTCAGTTTAGGGTCGTGAGGAGGACCAGTCAGTTTACGATAATGTGGAGGACCAAGGGGTCAGACATTGAATTAGTAAGTCGAGTTAAGACTTAAAAATTCGGGACAAGGTGCAGGGTAATTAATAATTAAAAGCCAAGTTATGGTTTAAAATTAAATTTATCGGGAAGGATAACTGTGAATTTATAGGTCGAGTTTAAGACCTAGGAATTTGAAAATCATGTTCTAGGGCATCATTTATATTCTTTGGTTCTTCTTGAGATAAAAATGCAAGATGGTTACTAATATTTTTATAAGAGGATCGAGTAGTTACCCATTTTGATGGTTCATCAATAATTTGATCCAATGGGTGATCTTTTACAATCTTCCATTCTTTTGGCAACTCTTCATGTTTCTCTTGATCATCAATATGAACTTCGATGCCTTTTCTTTTATCATCGTTGATTTGCAAATTCTCCAATTCTTTGTTGATTTCTATATCATCATCATTAGAAATCTTAGAAGAGAAAGGATTAACTTCATCAAATCTAACATGAATAGATTCAATTAGAGACATCGTTCTTTTGTTATAAATTCTATAAGCTTTGCTATTAATTGCATAACCAAGATATATACCTTCATCCGTTTTGGAATCAAATTTGTCTAAATCATCTTTTTCATTCAATACAAAGCATTTGCAACCAAAAACATGAAAATAGAAAATGTTGGCCTTTCTTCAATTCCATAGTTCATAAGGAGTTTTGTTAAGATGATGTCTTATATAAGCTCGATTCATTACATAACAAGCGGTATTAACCGCTTCGGCCCAAAAGTACTTAGGCAACTTGTACTCATTTAACATAGTTCGAGCCATCTCTTATAATGAACGATTTTTTCTCTCTACAACTCCATTTTGTTGAGGAGTTCAAGAAGTTAAAAAATTATGAGAAATACCATTTTGATCACAAAAATTTTCAACCTCTTTGTTTTTAAATTCTCCTCCTCTATCATTACAGATGTTTAAGATTGAATAGCCCTTTTTCATTTTGAAGTTTTCTACAAAGTTTGGCAAATACAAAATGTACTTCATCTTTTTATGCAAGAAATAAAATCAAAATATGCATTGAAAAATCATCAACTATTATAAAACTGTATACTTTTTCACTTAGAGTTTGAACATTCATGGGACCAAATAAGTCAAGATGAAGTAATTGCAGTGGCTTATTTGTAGAATTTTTTCGTTTCTTTTTTAAACTCGTTTTGACTTGCTTACCAAATTGGCAAGCATCACAAACTTTGTCCTTAATGAATTTGGTTTTGGGCAAGCCTTTCACTAAATCTTTCTTGACAAGTTTAGATAGGAGATCCATGCTAGCATGACTTAGCCTCCTATGCCATAACCAACTTGCTTCATTTTATGCTGAAAAGCATTTGACATTTTGATAATCTAGTTTATCAAAATTTATGGTATACACATTTTTAAATCGATTTGCAACAAATAAAACTTTATAAATATTCTTATCTTTAATAATACAGGTATCATGCTTGAATGTAACACAATATCCTTTATCACATAATTGAATAATGCTTAGGAGATTATGCTTTAGACCAACAACAAGTAAGACATTATTAATATGAAGGGAGGATTCTTTACCAACTTTGCCTTCACCGATGATCTTGCCTTTACCATTATATCAAAAGGTCACATAGCCTCCATCTTTAGGTTTTAAGCTCAAGAATTTTGTTTTGTCTCCCGTCATGTGCCTTGAACATCTACTATCCACGTACCATTTTTCTCTAGATGTGGTGGACTTCAAGCATACCTAGAAAACAAATTTGGTGATTTTCTTTGGTACTCAAATCTTTTTAGGTCCTTTAGGATTTGTCTTTAATTTTTCACACCAATTTTGAGATACTATTCTTTCTTTTAATTGGACAATCAAATTTAATATGTCCAATTTTCTTACATAGGAAACAAATTGTGTACATAAAAGTTTCTTGAAGATGAGGCTTGAAAATCTTTAGATTCTTTTACGAAAGAGCTTTTCAATGTTTTCTTGTAGCTTGTTTCTCCATTGTAACCAATCCCTTCTTTATTTAACAACATTCTTTGAACTCCTAAAAGTCTTTCAAAGTTTTCCTTTTCATTTGTAAGTTTGTAAATAATTTTGGAGTAGTCATCTACTTTCTTCCTCAAATCACATGCGAAATCATTTTCAAGATCCTTTCCTTTTAAAGTCGGAAGTTCTTTTCTTAACAATCAATTTTTCTTTCCTAATTGAGAAATCTCATTTTCGGAAATTTTTGTAACTTTATCAAATTTAACTTTAGAGATAATAACACTTATCTCCCCTGAGGTTTAAACCTATTACAGGGACCTTTCAGAGACCTTTCATGTGGTCTCTGAAATTACATTAACCTCTCCCGAGATTTAATTTTAACATCAATTGCACCCAAACTACTAAAATTTTCGTTAAAATTTAACGAATACCGCCCCTCCCACCCCAAAACCACCGTTCTCACCCAAAAACTACCATTCAAACCACATTTTTCTCCCAAAACCACCATTCTCACCCCAAATTTCAACGGAATGGTAGTTTTGGGAAGGATAGTTTTGGGGTGGGGAATGTGATTTTGGAGGAGAAAGGTGGTTTGAATGGTGATTTTGGAGTGGGAAGGGTGATTTTGAGGTAGAAGAGGCGATTTTCGTTAAATTTCAATAGAAATTTTAACAGTTGGGGTGCAATTGATGTTAAAATTAAATCTCAAAGAAGGTTAGAATAATTTCAAAGACCATAAGGGAGGTCCCTGTAATAATCTTAAATCTCAAGGGAGGTAAATGTAATTATTTCTTAATTTTATAAATAGGTTTTTCTCTTTCCAACGTTTCAACTTGCAAATCATGATCTTTTTGATTATATGAAAAGGAGTCCTTTAGATCGTTCAAAACTATGGATTGATTTTCAATTTCCTTAGTGAGTTTCTTATTTTTCTTTTTTAAATTTATATTTTTCTTCTTAATTTTAAGAATTTTTTTTGCAAGTTATATAATTCATTTTTAAGTTCTTCATAAGATGACATGGACTCATAAGTACTAGATTCATTACAAGATTCAAGTAAGCTTCAATTGGGATGAGAATTTACCTCCTCATCCATACTAGCCATCAAGAAAAAATTTACAACTTCTTCATTGCTAGAACTTTCGCTTGACACGTTTGAATCCGTATCATCCCAAGTTGTAGCTTTTATGGCCATCTTATTCTTCTTTGGATACTTTTTGAGACGAAAACACTCTGGCTTGATGTGTCCCATTTTCTTGCAATTGTAGCAAGTGATGGGATCTTTCTTGTAATCTCTCTTGCTTGAATCACCTTTATCAAATCTTGTGTTATGGAATTTTCTTGCAATTTTTTTATCTCTTTTGAAGAACTTTTCGAGTCTTCTAGTGATGAGAGCCATATCATCATCATCAAGCTCTTCTTTTTCTTCGTTACTAGAACTTTCTTTTGATACTTTTAGAGCAATAGATTTCTTCGCTTTGTTTTGCTCGTTGACTCTATCGTTAATCTTGAGTTCATACGTCAAGAGGGATCCGATGAGTTCATCTAATGTCATAACTCTTAGATCTTTAGCTTCCGAAATGGCCGTCGCCTTAGCTTCCTAAATGGGTGGTAAGGCCTTGAGCACTTTCCTTAACAATTCACAAGATTGGTAAAATAATTCAAGAGCACTAAGAGAATTAATGATGTGAGTAAACCGAGTATTCATGCTAGAGATGGATTCATCATTACTCATTTTAAATTCTTCATATTCACTAATTAACTTATCAATTCTAGAGTATTTGATTTCTTGTGTACCTTCATATGTAATTCTAATTTTTTCATATTTCTTTAGCATTCTTACAAGTCATAATACGATTATATTCATTTGTATCAATAGCACAATATAAAGCATTCATAGCACTAGAATTTATTTGCAGTAGTTTCATATGACACTTATTCATTTCTTCTTCACGTTTTGGAACCTCTTTTCCTTCAACGGTTTTAGTAGGTTTAATGTTACATTGAACAATCACTCTCCAAGCTCTCCAAGCTCTCCAATCTATTATTTGGATGAAAATTCTCATCCTTTGTTTTCAAAAGGTGTAATTTAAACCACAAAAGATAGGAAATTTCGTAGAGGATTGACCATTTCCAAAAGGGGATACACCTATACTTGCCATAGATCTTTTCACAAAAACTTGTTAGGCAAAAATGTGACCTATGCTCTGATACCAATTGTGAGTGTAATGTGATCCCAAGAGGGGAAAAATTGGATGTTTAAAATTTTTTTTTCAAGATATTCAATTTAAAGTATGCAATATATATTTTCTTGATCTTAAGTGGATAAACAAATATTCAAACAATTATAAATATAAAGAGTTTGAGAGTTAGAGAGAATGAAATTGAGATTTTTACAAAGTTCGGCGCACCGACCTACGTCCTTGCCTCTAGCAACACATTTGAGAATTTTCACTAATCTCTCCTTATAGGCGGAGATGCCTATCTCTTTCACAAGGTGGAGAAACCTTTACATCAAGAGCGTAGGAGCTCATAAACTCAAGTGATATTCCCTCATTTGAACAAGGCAATAACCAAGCCTTAACAATTGTTTGATGAAAAGTGTGTACAGGAATGGGCTCCTTCAATGAGCAAGTGAGTACGATAATATAGCATACTAATTCACTCTAAAAAAATATATCAAATGAAGCTCAATGATATTTTCTATGTGTCTCTCACAAGTATGAGTAAGAATATGAAATATAAATGCTCAAGAATGAGTAGTAAATGAGTATGATCTTTGAAAAGCTTCTTGTCTTGTTTTGTATTGATGATATGGTCCTTTTATAGCCAAAATTTTGAGCTAGCCATTGTGGCTAAAGAGATGGGTTGACTTTCACAGAAAAAGTAGTCGTTATGCTGTCAGAACTGTCCTTCAGGACAATTCAGTCGACTGAAGGCATAATTCCAGTCGACTGAACCTATAAAAAGTCCATTCAGTCGACTGAGTTTATAAGGCAAGTCGACTGAACCTTTTAAGGTTCCTCAATTTGATTTTCCAGAATGTTTTTTAGTCAACTGGTATTGAGATTCAGTCGACTGAACCTTTGAGGTTCATCAAATTGATTTTCCAATAGGTTTTTCAGTCGACTAATTTATGAATTCAGTCGACTGAACCTTTGAGGTTTAGATTTCATATTTTAAAGATCATTTCATAAAAGTTTTGAATAAAAAGTAAGATCTTTATGAGTTTTGATATGTGTAAGACATAAGGTAAACTTGTTTAAAATGTTTCTCAATCTAAGCACAAGTTTAGTTCATTCAAAAAATATTTTATCCTTTTAGTAAAGAGATGTGCATGAGTTATATCTTTTCACTTATGATTTTCTATGAGTTTCAAATGATATATTGAAAGAGTAGTGTACTTACATTGATCCTATCTTACAATACAAATGAAAATCTTAAACTAAGTCTTCAATCATTCGTCTTTTGCATTGTTCCAAGAACTTGTTATCGAAGTACTTGACTTGAATATGTTTCATGGCTTTGACTTTGTTTCTTTAATTATGCTTAACATGTGTTTCCTGTAAATTATCTCAATTTGCATAATTAGATACTTCGATTTGTTATCATCAAAATGGTCGTTGAAGCCTTGTTAGGCTAACACGTATGAGTTTTAGAGTCATTTGATTGTTTATCCAAGTTTTGACCTCCTATGGCTTTTTAGAGCCATTTGATGGCTTATCCAAAGTTTTGACCTCTAACTCTCAAAATCTTAAAAAAATATTTGATAACTAGATTAAGTTTTAGTACTATAGGTAGACTTACCAAGAAGAGCTTGATCCACCACTACCATTGTCGCGTTGGGACCATGACACTCCCATTTGGCGAGCCACGAAATCTTGAAAAGCTTCGAACTTCTTATTATTCGCTTCAATCGTCTCTTATTGCTGCTTTATTGACTCTTGTTGCTCCTTTATCATTTCTTCTTGGATCTTGTTCAACTCATTCAATGTTGTCACTTTATCTTGGGGAGTTTGGACCTCTTGTTGCGATTGTGCTGTCGAACTTCTAGATGATGAGGACCACCCACCAATTCCATATCCTTTTAAGTAATCGGAGCGTTTTTCTAGTACATCAATTGCCATTTGCTCCTGTGTGATTGGTTCCGCTCCAGGTTGTGATACCTCTTCGCGTAACCTTCAAACTTTGCCTGATATATCTATAAAAAGTTAAACAATTAGTAATAATAATAAAAAAAAACTTACAATTGAACACATACTTGAATATACTTACATGCAATTAAGCACATACGGGGTTTACCCAGTCTCCTTTTTTCTTACTCGTGTGTGAGTCCTTGAAAAAGTATGAGATGTAGGGTTTCTCACCACCATTCTTGTTTGCCTAATGCAATTTATGCCATGAGTTAGTGAATATTTAACAATTGATATTTATATATCTTATTTTAAAACTAAAAACATATCACCTTGATGGACATCGCAGTAGGAAAACATCTATAGCCCATTGTATGGTTGAACGGCAACTGAGATCGATTAATTTTGTTTTTCTCAGCCTGAATCTACAAAATGTTTTGAAGAATACATAAGTTAAATATTGCTACTACTATTGCAATTCTAATATAAAAAACTTACTGAGTGCTTTTAAGATGTTCAAACATGATTAATTATATACTCCCAGTTTTCTTGTTTTACTCCTTTGTATGGCCTAGTCTTCGGGTCATCACCAACCCCTATCATGTCCATGTAATGCCTTTTTCATACGTGCCTTCCAATCTTTATAAATATTTTGATATTTTTTTCTCAATACAACTCTTAACAACCTCGTTGGTGTCGTAATCTTTAATCTCAAACTTGTCCTGCAAACATATGAATTCTCAAATTAGAATTCATTTTCATACATAGCAAGATAACTCTATGATAAATATTGAATTGAAATATTCGTGTTGCTTATATAATTGGGGCTTTGCATGCATCGTCAATGTCGTCCCATTTTTCCACTCCCTGTAATGATGCAGCCATTCTAATTTGTACTATGAGTTCATTAGCTAGCCTAGTAGCATTCTCACCAATAGGGGCTCTAACATCATCGGGAATCTCAACAAGGAGTGGGATGCCACCGTGACTAACTATGATCTGCAATGTTTTTTTTCCACGAGTTAGACCTTGGTTTTTTCTAGAGGTTGCAGCTAAAAAGACCAAAAAAGTTAAACTTCATTAGTAGACAATTTGTATTACATTTTTAAACAATGCAATGCATATTAAATGGATGTCCAATTAAATACATAAAGCATACCTATGGTCGTGCTGTCCTGGGCAGATGTAGGAGACGGTGAAGACAGTGTAGTATGAGGCATGGTAGCAGTAGTCTCTAATGACTTTAATGGATGAGTTGCCCTCGTATTTCGACTAGGGGCCATATGTGATCTGATACAAAATTATTATACACTTTAATTTTTTTTTTACCCAAAAAGGACTTACACTACCATAATTTAAGGGTAAGTACTTCCTATTGAGTATATAGATAAGTTATACACTTCAAATTTATGGGTAGGTACTTCCTGATGAGTATAATGCACTATTTAACAACTATTTGAGCAAGAACAAATCCTATAACAATTGATAATCTGAGTTCTCTATTATACTCAGAATCAATACATGTTGAAGCAAAGCAAAAATCTAGAAATGACATTACAGCAACTTTCTCTGCAATTAAGATTCATGATTCAAATTCTAAGATGTAAAATCCTACATCAAGTCTTTCTCTTAACATATCAACAAATCTGTATCAAAGAAAGAGGAAGATCTTTCTTTCAAAATAGCAAGGGAAGAAGCAACAACTTTAATTTTCGTGATAATAGAAGTTTTAGTAATATTGATGGCAGAACATTTGGAAATAACAGAGGTGGTCGAAGAGGTGGTGGTAGGTTTTCCTACTCCCAATTTGGTCAGTCTCCCCAATATGTTCCACTTGTTTTTCAAATTTGTAGGAAATTGAATCATGCAGCACTTTTGTGTTGGTATAGAATGGACTCAAATATTTAATTTTTTGATCCGGCTCTGTTAGGACTTCACGACAATAATAACAAGAAGGAAGCCAATGCTTCGACAATGATGAATGACCTGGAAGAATTTCTGGTCAACTATATAGATAGAATAAAGCCATCCATTTACTTCAACAACTCTGTAATGACGCTGGAGAGTTCTCTCATCAACATAGTGAATTAATAATCTTATTTTTCTTTTTTTGTTTAATTCATTTATATAGTGTGATTTCAAAGCTACTTGACAAGTGGACATTTGGAAGGTTGCTAGCTAATATGATCAATTAAAAGACTGCTTTGTCAAGCTGCTTAATTCATGTCATTCACTATTCTTCATAACCAAACTAATTACAGATATTGATATTTATATACGAATACAAGCACTTCAACTTTAGTTACTCCAAGACTATCTTAACTAACACCAAAAAACAATGCCATGTCAGCACTAAAATTTCCTCACTCACTCTTGTACAATTGTATAAGAAGAATAAATGAAACTAAAGTGCTGAAGCTCTATGAACAGATCAGTAGGTTGGCTGTTATTCTAAATCATGATGTGTTAGCTTAACATGTATTGGGAATTCAACGCTATTTACATTGGCAGGTTACTAGCTAATATGAACAATTAAAAGTCTAGTTTGTCTAGCAGTTTTAGTAATGAAGACCAATACGCAGTGCATAGGCTTAGAAATGACGACAATACACAGTGTTGACTCTATTTACTTCAACAACTCTATCAGGACATAGCACGCTTCAATTGATATTGAAGGCTAAATTCTAAAGAAACATCCAACACAAAATAGGGACAATATCACAGTGATTCTAATCAATCATTGTTATTTCCTAAAAAATTTAACCTCTTAGTGGTGGATTTCTATTGGTTGATAAGATGATCTCTTTATTATAACAACAATTAAGTCTCTTTATTCTAACAACAGTTAGTTTCTTCAGACATTGAGTGTCATCATGGTTCCATTTCATCTTACTGTAAAGATTGTACAAAGTATCATTTCTATTTTTTATATTTCTTTCTTCAATAAGAGTTTGTGTTCAGAAAATTAGAAACTCACATGCGTGTTGTAGAACAACTCCGTGAGCCCCCTTGTTGATCTCCCAGTAACAGGAAAAAAAGGTGTCCATCTATCTATGAAACACAATGAGCAGGTGTATGCCAATGTTTAAACAACTGAATTGTTTTTATTTAACCATTGAAGGGACCACAGAAAATCAAATCCTTGGATTACCCAATCAATGGAATAAAGCTGTATAATCAAGGCCAAGAAAAACTAAAAAAGTTTGGTTTATGCAGGAGAGTATTTTTTCTGTACTATAGAAAATATCAGCTTCATAGGGAACATTAGGTTGAATTTCATGCCATTAACAATACATAAAACAAAAAAGTAGATCTAACACATACAAGTTTGATCCAATAGAATAAAACTATACCCATTTACCCACTCTGGCAGATCTTTGAGGTATTACAAGAAAGTAATAACAAAAACAAAATATGAGTTGTTTTTTCGATTTTTAGATTTTTTTTAGGACGGGACACAAGGATATCATGATTGTGACCGTTCATTTACCGATCCTTCATTCCAGCCATGCACATTCCATACCAAGAAAGTCTTGATTAAGACTTCTACTTCATAGAAATCTAGTAACCCTTATGCTCACGTGTCTGTTGTATGCTTTGACAAAATAAACTCTGCCTTAGCTCTTGTCTGTAGATTACTAGTTATATCAAACATTTATAACCTTATTCTTAAAACTTAGCAGGTATAAGTTGGTTTCCGCTTCCTCTTCCCTCTATAGCTCATACTTTTCTAGACTCAAAAGTCAAACAACAGTTTGACTGCATAATTTTGCTTATCCAGATGCTACAGGGTCCATATGGAGTGAGAAATCCAACTATACTACTGAGGATTTGTTTGATTTGGTGCTGGTAATGATAGTAAGGTTATTTCAGCAAGGGTTATTTGACTAAACCCTACCATAATTCTCCTCCCTAGACCATGATTGACCTCTTACTTTGATAAATGATTCCTAGATCATCTCGTTAAATGTACAGAGGTGGAATTTGAGGGGGCAGATGGGGGGGAGAGGAATCATGATTAACGCTACATGACGTTAAGATTGTGATTAAGGATATGTCAAGTTTTACAATATTGTTGTTGGTTTATCCTTCCAAATCTCAAAAGCCTTAATATCAGATTCTTCAAATGAAAGTTGGAGTGATCACCAAATTCACTCAGAGAACACAACATATCGGGACTGCATAACCAGTACTACTGCTACTGCAAATGAACCTATATATTGATACCCATCTTATAGCCATGTCAGTACTGTGCATACGGTTGCTAATTCTACTACAAGAAGCCGCTTAGCATGCACTGGTTGGGGCTTTCAATAGAACAAAACGAATGTAACTCCACCCGACAAGAGTGAAGTGCTCCTAAAGCCAGTACTATAAAAAGAGGTAACAATAGAAACAATTCTGCATCGGTACTTGCAAACAAAAAACTCAATTCCAGACAAATCACAAAACCAAATGCATAAAAGAAAAACAAAAAAAGAACCCTTACCTCTGCCTTTGGGGGTAATCACATGTACGAGATCATCCACAGTAGCTAAACAATCAAATGGGAGTGAGCAACACAGAAACCATCCTTAACATCATATTATTAAGAAAAATCAAATTGAGCAACACAGAAACCAAAGTTCCAACATTTGTTTTAAAACAAAATTCACCAGCATCAAAATCCAACATCAGGATCTATATCAGAATCAGAATGACTATGTAGCTCATCTTTTTTAGAATATGTAACATCACTGCCAATTGATTCATCTTCATCGTCGGCTATGTAACCATCATAATCAACAAGATAGACATGTGTTTGTCTACCTCCTTACAAAACTACA
Source organism: Heliamphora exappendiculata (assembly GCA_034768845.1). Lineage (NCBI taxonomy): Eukaryota > Viridiplantae > Streptophyta > Magnoliopsida > Ericales > Sarraceniaceae > Heliamphora > Heliamphora exappendiculata. The sequence continues at coordinate 12,435 of JAOTRH010092821.1, forward strand.
TCACTTGGAATGATCTCAGGGGCAACGTCATTTCTAGTAAATGGGACTGCTACAGTATCTTCAACGACAATTGGAACAACAGTGGTTACTTCATCTTGCTGGAACACATCACTAGGCATCTGTAATTCAACATCATCGGGTATTGCACCATCCACCTCAGGTATGTTCCATATTTCTCGTTGTTGGAGTTGTTCTACAACTTTTCAATTTTTACCTAATTTAGTATCATTAACATAGAACACTTGTTTCACTTGACCAGGTAGGATAAATGGGTCATTTTCATACCACTGACTTGTAATATCAATGCTTATGTAATGGGTATCAGTGCGTAATGTTCTATGACGACCAATGTTAAACCATTCACATTGAAACAAAAAGACTTGATTCCCAAGCATATAATTCATCTCCCACACTCTACATAAATGTCTATAAAAGTCAATTGTTTGTTCCTCATGGTCCCCTTCCACAACTACACCACTATTTTGACTTTTATGATGGTTATCACAATCTTTGGCATGAAATTGAACACCATTGGAAATACAGCCCGAAATGATATTAATTATGGCACCAGGATCGTTAGCTAATGACCATAATTGATCAGTTGCTTCTGTTGACCCTGCAATCCGTAGTTCATTCATCTACATAAACAACATATGACATAACATATAATGTTAATTTTCAAAATAAAAACAATATAATGATTATTTTGTGTCAGAAATAGTTTTATACTTACCCGTTTTTTGAACTACTTTGGAAATTCCTCTTGTCGTGTTTTTGTGATGTCACAAACACTTTGATTCTCTAAAAGATGTTTGTGTTTTTTTTTTTTTAAAATATAAATATTAGATACTAATAACAAATCCATACATTTACATATAATTAAATGTTAACGTACTCTTAATATTGTTCTAGTTCAAAGCTGTTATGTAGGACAAACCAATAAGCTAACTCTCTTTCTTTCTACGATACATCTAGAGCCCTTGTAATTTGGCCAAATGGATGCACTTTCTATGTGAAGACAGCTAACCTTGTTTCATTCACACCATTGTCGACATTCCGGTAAGCTCGATTAAATATGGTTTCGATCCCATAAAGATACATGGAGCAAAAAGTAAGACACTCTTTGGCAATGTAACCTTCAGCAATTGAACCTTCTGGATAAGCTCGATTGGTAACGTATCATTTTAGAGTACCAAGTAGTCTATGAAATAAATAATATAAAAAATTAAATATACATTAAGAATCCATCATCATACAAACTTGAAATTAGCATAGTACTTGTTACCTTTCGATTGGGTACATCCATCGAAACTGTACGGGTCCTCCAAGAATCGCCTCGCGAGGTAAGTGAATAGCTAGATGAACCATCACATCAAAGAATGCTGGAGGAAGAATCTTTTCCATCTTGCATAGTATAAGCACTATGCAATCTTGTAATAATTCTAAATTCGTCACCTTCAAAGTCTTAGAGCATAATTCTTGAAAGAAATTACCTAACTCGAATAATGTGGTACATAGATCTTTGTTGACATACCCAATCAATCCAATCGGAAGAACTCGTTGAAGTAGGGCATGGAAATCATGACTTTTCAGGCCCGATAACTTACCACCCTTTGTGCTCACACATCTTGAGATGTTTGCTGCATATTCATTCGGATATCGTATTGACTGTAAGAACTCAAAAAAATCATGTCTCTCATTTGGTGACAAGGTGTACAATGCTGGAGGCTTTTCATAGGACCCATCTGGACGCCTTCGTAAGTGTAACTCTTTTCTTATTTTCATATCCTCCAAGTCCATGCATGCTTTTTCAGTGTCTTTATTCTTTCCATTTATACTCAATAGTGTTCCCAACAAATTGTCACATATATTCTTCTCTATGTACATGATATCGAGGTTATGCCGGAGCTTGAGTGTCTTCTAATATGGCAGTTCAAAAAAAATACTTTTCTTTACCCAATTCAACACTTGATGTTCCTTTTTTCTTTTCTTGTTGGTTGGATGCTTTCCATAAGGTGAGAATGTTCCCTAATTTAGTTGTAGCAAAATTTCTTCACCCGATTTCTCTAAAGGTCTCGATCGGTATTCAATATTACCATTAAAGAGTCGACTCCTTCGCCATGAATGGTTCTTAGGTAAGAATCGACGAGCATCTATGTATCTAATCTTACTTTTCAACCGCTGAGAAGAAGCATCCTCGTTACAAGTAAGTCAAGCTAAATAATATTTTGTACTCCACCCAGATAAATTACCATATGCAGGAAAATCATTAATAGTACACATAACAGCCGCATGCATTCTAAAATTTTTCCTGTTTGAAGTATCATAAGTAAGGACACCATTTTTCCACAACTCTTTCAACTCGTCAAGTAATAACATCATAAAAACATCAATATCTCTCCCCGGTGCTTGGTGTCCAAGAATAAGTAAAGACATCATGCAATATGGCTATTTCGTACACTTCTAAGATGAAATGTTATACGACATAACCATCACGGGCCGCATACTATGAGAGTTGCTCGTATTTCCAAAAGGATTGAAACCATCAGTCGCCAGTCCCAATCTCACATTTTGGCCTTCACTGGAAAACTGAGGATATTGTCGATCAAAATCCTTCCACACTTCATCGTCGACTGGATGCCTCAATACCCCATCATCGACACGCTTTTTATTGTGCCATCTCATATCGACAGCCATTTTTCTCGACATATACAGTTTCTGTAACCTTGGTGTAAGCGGAAAGTATCTCAAGATCTTATATAGAATTTTTTTTCCCTTTGCCGCCGTTGAACTTGTATCTAGGTTCCCCACAAATAGGACACTTATCGAGGTCTTCATCCTCCTTCCAAAAAAGTGCACAATCATACTTACATGCATGAATGACAACGTATCCCAAGCCCAAGTCACGTAAAAACTTCTTAGCTTCATAAAGATTTGACGGTATCTTTTGTTCACTATCTGGTTGAAGGTCCTTCAACATCTCCAACAACATGTCGAAAGACTTATTACTCCATTTGTTCAAGACCTTAATATGAAGCAATTTAATGACAAACGACAATAAATTATACTTTTGACAGCCCGGATACCACTCACGTTGAGCATCATTCAACAGTTTATCAAAGTTATGCACTTTCTCCCTCTCGACGCCGCCAAGTACATCGTCCTCATCATCATTCATGATGTTTTTTGCCATGTAATAGTCTTCCAACATATCATTCAATTCATCATATTTATCATTCTCTTCCTCTAACATTTCATCCTCAACTGTTTCATCATCACTCGGCTGCTCGTAAACTGAGATATGAGGTTTATGAATGGGGGACCTTCTCCCCGTGGTGCACCCAAGAAAGTGATATCCCCCTCCGAACTAAATGAAATTATACTATTTTACTATAATGATGTTCACAATTGAGGCAGTCCATACATGGGCGACAAATCTTATCATCTGAGCTTGCATTTGTCATCGCAAATTGCAAAAAAGATTTTACCCCATTCCGGTACGGCATACTCATCCTATCTCTTATTGTCATCCAACTCTTGTATATATTTTATGATCTACAAATGACATCAATTAAATGACATCAATTAAATGACAACCACGTGTTTCATATAACAACATCAGGAATTAAGAATTAAAAATTAGATTTCTCTCATCGTGATGAATCGAAAAAATGCAACAAAATTGATCAAAAAAAGTTACCAACATAGAAGTTGGTCCAAATGAACGCATGTAAGGAAAATGGAGAAGTGTATGGTAAAGGTTTAAATGCAAAGATATATTCTTTTTCTAAGAAAATTCTTGTGGAGAGCTTGGAAGAAGGGTTGAGTTAGTGGGATAAAACAAAAATAAATAATAATTTGAAGAGCCACCACAGAAGCACATTTATCAGCTGCAATCTTCTGTAAAAAAAGGCAAAGTATGCACCCTATTAAAGGATAATCATAATAAAATATAATAAAGTTCTAGCACTTCTATGCCATTCAACATTGCCCCAAAAAAAA
>JAOTRH010092842.1:4175-16436 GCA_034768845.1 Heliamphora exappendiculata
GTAGCGCACAAGTGTTGATCATTCCAGAGCGAGGCTTGGGATATACAGTACACTGTGATGCATGACATGACGGTTTAAGCTGCGTTCTGAAGCAGGAAGGAAAGGTTGTGGTTATGGTTCCCGATAGCTGAAGACACACGAGAAGAACTACTCGACACACCATCTAGAGTTGGCAACCGTGGTCTTTGCCCAGAAGACATGCCATCACTATCTTTATGGTTATCATTTTGAGGTTTTCTCTGATCACAAGAGCTTAAAATACTTGTTTTCGTAGAAGGACTTGAACTTGCGCCAACGACGGTGGATGGAGTTATTGGAGGATTATGGCTTTGACTTGTAGTACCATCCAGGGAAGGCCAATGTAGTGGCGACGCTCCCAGTAAGAGATCTCACGGGTCATTAGCTTCTGTGGTTATGCATGAGTGGGACATGCTTGCGACGGGTGCCACTTTATTTTCAGTAGTTACTCGACCAGCATTGATTATACGTGTGCTAGAGGGTCAGCAGACAGACTAGGAGGCTCAGATGATACGAGATCGTGTTGCTAGTGGAGAGGATACAACAAGATGGTTTGTGGGCTTAGATCTGAGTCTGAGATTAGTGGGAAGGTTGTTTGTACCAGAGTCATGCCGAGCTGATCTACTACGTGAGTGCCATCATTCTCGCCTTGCAGTGCCTCCTGGAGGCACGAAGATGTACCATGACCTACGTCGTCAGTTCTGTTGGACAGGAATGAAGAGAGACGTGATCCAGTTTGTCTCTCGATGCCTTACCTGTCAGAAGGTGAAAGTGGAACACCAGAGACCGGCGGGCTAGTTGCAGCCGTTACCGATATCGGAGTGGAAGTGGGAGAACGTCACGATGGACTTTGTGTCAGAACATTCTCGGTCACCTAGGGGACACGACGCTGTATGGGTTGTGGTTGATAGGTTGACGAAGTCTACACAATTTCTCCCCATCTGCGTGAAGGATTTAGTGGAGAGACTGAGTTAGTTATATGTCAGAGAGATAGTCAGGTTGCATGGAGTGCCAGTGTCTATAGTTTCTGACCGAGACCCGTGCTTCACATCACGCTATTGGCAGAGTTTTCATGAGGCATTAGGGACGAGCTTGATGTTCTGTACTGCTTTTTTTCCCCAGACGGATGGTCAGTCTGAGAGGACTATACAGATTCTAGAGGATATGCTGAGGGCTTGTGTCCTTAATTTCTGAGGTTCTTGGGAGGATCATCTACCGTTGGCAGAGCTTGCATACAATAACAGCTATCATTCCAGTATTGGAATGGCACCGTATGATGCTTTGTATGGTAGACCGTGTAGATCGCCTGTGTGCTTGGCAGATGTGGAAGAGACCACAGTTTTAGGACCCGACATGGTGCAAGAGACGACTGAGAAGATTGCAGTGATACGCCAACGCCTTTTGACGAAACATAGTCGCCGGAAGAGTTATGTGGATCAGAGGAGATGACCTTTGGAGTTTTTTGTGGGGGATCATGTGTATCTGAAGGTCTCTCCGTGTAAAGGTTTGATGAGGTTTAGTCGTAGCGGGAAATTATCACCACGTTTCATTGGACCTTTCGAGATCCAAGACAGAGTTGGAGAGGTTGCTTATTGTTTGGTTTTGCCACATCAGTTAACATCTGTGCATAATGTGTTTCACGTTTCTATGCTTCGGAGGTATGAGCCTGATCCTTCTCATCTGTTAGATTGGGCTGAGCTATAGGTTGATGAGGATGCCACTTATGAGGAGCATCCAGTGAGGATTCTTGATACAAAGGAGCAGGTGTTACGGGGCAGAACAATTGCTTATGTCAAGGTCCTATGGCTTCATCACGGGGTTGAAGAAGCGACATAGGAGCTCGAGTCTGGGATGCGTGCTTGATACCTGGACCTGTTTACCTCGTGACCTTGTTGCGAATTTCAGGGGCAAAATTCTTTAAGGGGAGGAGAGTTGTGAAACCCAGACCCGTCTGTTTTTGAGATATTTATATATGTATCTCTTGGGGTATGGTTTATGTTTTCAGTTGTAGAACAGTATGTTTTGTATAGGTGTTATACATGTTATGCATGCAGGGGGTTTGGCTTGGTTGCTTCTTTTTTTTCGTTTCTCTCCCAGCGACGACCGCTCCAGCGGTGGGGAGCTCGCTTGAGCGGGCTGGTGGCAAAGTGTTGGCCTGAGAGGTGACCACTCGAGCGGTGCTTGGGCGCTCGAGCGGTGGTGTGGCAGGTCCTATGTCCGCAAGGGGTCCGCTCGAGCGGTGGGGCCTGGGCACGAAAATCTATAAAGAGAACAAATATCGTTTTGGAGACTTAAAATATCTTTTTCAAGAAAATCTCTTTCTCTCCACCTTTTCTCCACCTTCCCTCTAGCTTTCGAGAAGGCCTGGGCTTAGTTTTTCGCGGTCGGATAGCAGATCCTTGCTTCGGCGATGTGGGCTTCGTATCCATCTCGACAGATTTTCGTTTTGACGAGGTTGGATTTCGAGGCGTCGAGCTTTTAGCTCTTTGAGATAGGATTCTAAACCTACTGCTATTAAAAGGGTGTTATATGTAAATATACTTGCTTTCACCGGGTAGAAATGTATTAAATGATGTTTACTTGTTTTAAACCTTGGTTTTGGGTAAAAAGTGGATTTTACACCTTTTTTTGGTTTTATACATGATCCGGATGTGTTGAGATCCGTGATTTTCAAAAGAAAGTTTGAAAATAATGTGTTTTTATGATAAACATGTTTGTGGAGGTTTGGAGCTAACCTTTGGGATTGAGTCTCAATTTTGTTGGAAATATGTTGTTACATGCTTGTCGATCTCCATGTTGAAGGATTGGTTCCCTTTTATATACATGCGATGTAAAACTATTTTACGGGTTTTCAAAGTCGAACTACGGTTGCGTTTTGAATTGTTTATCCATAGATGTACCGTGGCAATGGGTATGGTTGAGTTGGGCTTCCATTGCTCCTCGGTGCAAGTCCAAAAATATGGGCAGCGTAGGTGCTCTGTACCTTAAGGTTTGTCCCCATAAATTGAATGTGTGTGGGTGCTTTATACCCTCGGGCCATGGTCCCGTAAATTAAGCTATAGGTGCTGTGTACCTTTGGGCTAGTACCCGTAAATTGAGTGGTTCGATTGCTTCCGTTAATGGTGTTGTTGTCGTGACTTTGTGTAGAATTTGTCATTACTAAGCCTGTGGATCTAGGGTAATGGATGAGAGTTTATAGTTGTTACCTTTGTCAGTGTGGCAGAGTCGGTACATAGGATTACATTTTATCTCTTCTCCTTGGCTGTATGGCCCTAGTGGAGAACATTGTGTTTACAGCTTTCCCTTAACAGTGGCATGATATATGTTAGGATGATATGCATAGTTTCAAGGATGAAAACGGTGATTTTTAGATGGAAAACTTGTGATTTTTTAGAGAAAAACCTTTTTGATTTTTGTGGTCGAGCTAGCTCCCACCATATGATTGCATGTCCTGCTTTATAGCTTGACTATCTTTTCCTATTGGGCTTCAGCTCACGGTGTGGGATTTTTGCTATAAAAATATTTTCAGGTGACCACGTGGAGTTGACCTAGTGGCTTGTGGTGATGGAGAGCTTGCTGTAATTTTTATGTTTTGGACATTTACTTTTACTTGTTGTGCCTGTTCCAGAAGGCTAGTTTTGTACGCCTTGATGCAATATATTTATTCATGTATGAGAATGCATATTTATTGTTTATGAAAGTTAAATTGTGGGAATTTTTATCCAAATGATATATATTTTTGAGTTGATGGTTTTTCAACTACAAATCTTATTTTCTCAAACGGTGTTTGTGTGGGCTTTCGCGTGACCTTGGTGTTTGGGGCGTGACAGATCTGGAGTTGGCAGACGTAGTTTTTCCATTAAAGATGTGGAGGCACTATCTATACAGGGAAAAGTTTGAACTCATCACTGTTCATAAGAGTTTCAAATATCTGTTTACCTAAAAGGAGCTCAACACGAGACAACGACGTTGGATGAAGTTTTTGGGAGATTTTGATTTCTATATCGCATATCATCCTAGTAAGGCGAATGTGGTGGCTGATGCCTTAAGCAGGAAAACAAGAGTAGGATTGGCTTGTCTGTGGAATTTGTTGGAGACCCTCAGTGAGTATCATTTGTAACCGTTTGAAGAAGGTGAAGGTATCTGTTTCACTGTGACGGTGGTAACACTAAGTCTTGCCAAGCAAGTTTTAGAAGCGCAGAGATTTGATCAGGAGGTAGTTTTCATCAAACATTAGCTGTCTAATCAAGAGTCAGTTCAGGGTTGGGAGCTTCGTGTCGATGGAGGCTAAACATATCAAGGAAATTTTTTTGTACCTAACACCGACGGTATTCAAGATCAAGTATTTAAGGAATTTTATAAGTCAAAGTTTGCAGTGCACCCAAGCGTGACCAAGATGTACCAAGATTTGAAATGATAATTTTGGTGGAGTGACATGAAGAGGGATGTGAAAATTTTCGTGACCCGTTGTTTGACATGTCAGCACGTCAAGGTAGAGCATAAGAAACCCGAAGGGACTCTACAACCCTTAGAGATACCTCAATGGAAATGGGAGCATGTAACAATGAATTTCGTATCAGGACTACCTAGATCTCCGCAAGGGCATACAGAAATTTGGGTGATCATCGATCGCTTTACAAAGTCAGCGCATTTCCTACCGATCAGAATGACATATACACTTGAGACATTGAATCAAAAATATATCCGTGAGATCGTAAGGCTACACGGTATACCTGTTTCCATTATATCTGACCACGATCCGCGCTTTACATCCAAGTTTTAGCATGGTCTACAAATAGCTTTAGGGACATAACTCTGTTTTAATACAGCTTTTCACCCGCAGTTATATGGATAGTCAGAGAGGACTATTTAGACACTAAAAGATATGCTTAGAGCCTGTGTTATGGACTTTCGCAAAAGCTGGGAGAGGCACTTACCGCTGGTGGCGTTTGCGGACAACAACAGTTATCAGGATAGTATTGGTATTGCACTGTACGAGGCCTTATACGGGCGGCCTTGTCGGTCACCTATCTGTTGGAACAAGGCAGGAGAGACAAGTTTAATAGGACCCGAGCTTGTGATGGAAACGACAGGGAAGGTTAAGCTGATTCGTCAATGCCTTCTCACAGCACAAAGCAGGCAAAAGAGTTATGCTGATTAGAGGCTCTGACCGTTAGAGTTTGAAGTTGGAGATCATGTTTTTCTAAAGATTCAATCGCGCTGTGGTATTATTCGGTTTGGGAAAAAGGGGAAGTTGTCTCCCCGTTTCATTGGACCATTCGAGATTCTACAGAAAGTTGGATCTGTGGCCTATCATTTAGCCCTACCCCCGCAGTTAGCAAGTGTTCATAATGACTTTCATGTATCAATGCTACGAAAGTATGTGCTCAACCCTACCTATGTTTTGAGCTGGGAGGAGATTTGTTTGGACCAAGATGCGACATTCGAGGAAAGGACAGTGAGAATCCTCGACCGTCGAGAGAAAGTTTTGCGAAGTAAGACGATTTCGTTAGTACGCGTTATATGGCAACATCGAGAAGTTGAAGAATAAACATGAGAACGTGAGGATACCTTGCGTGTGACCTACCCGCACCTTTTTGCCGTGTGAATTTCAAAGACGAAATTCTTTTGAAGGGGGTAGATTGTAACGACCCGAGCTTTTAAGAAATTTTTTTTAATAAATCAAATATTGCTTAATATATATAATAATAAATAAGATATATAATTTATAATAATAAATAATTTAATAGCATAATAATTTTTTTAGAAACTAAAATCTCTTTAGGAAAGAAAATCACTTTTAAAAGGTTATAATTTTTTTTGGAAAGCAAAGCAATTAAAAAATAAATAAACAAAGTAATTTTATATATATACATGATAGCTTAGGGTTTATAAATCACTGTGCCGCATCAGTCAGACTAGGAAGAAAAAAAAATCAAATCACACATCAGTGTGCCGCTGAGAAGAAATCGAAGGAGAAATTCAGCCTGCGTTTTTGCACGGATCAAGGGCTAAACGAAGTCAGATCGTCGTGATTTTGACAGAATATACTTCTGGCATCGTGTTCTTGATAATCAACGGTTTCGTTTTTCTACCGGTAAGAGCTAAACCTGCGTTTATTTTGTTGATCGTTACGAATAATATTCGATTATTTCGGCATTCGATTTTTCTTCTCGTTCTCCAACCGTTCTTCGTTTTTTTTAGAAAAAGAGAGGAGTATAAGCCTCTGGATTTGTAGGATTAAGAAAGTGTCAAAACTTTTCGTCTCAAACCGAAGCCGTTTTCGTCGTGCCGTTGTAGAAAAACAAAAAAGGTATTCTAAATCGTTAGTTTCGCAACGGATCGGTATGTATACTTTTCTTTTGATTTAAGTTCTAATTATTTACTGTATTTTAATATGTATGATGAATATTCTGATATTAAGGGTTTGATTTTAATATAAACAATTAATCAAAAACTGAAATAATAATAATAATATTAATAACCGAATCACTAGTTGTATGCTGTTCAATATTTAAATACTACGATGAATCCTATGATCATTTAGTTGCTGGAACTTTTTGAATATGTATAATAAATATTTTGAAATTAAGAGGGTACGTTGCAAAAAAAAAATAATAATAAATAATTAATTAGTCAAACTTTAATCAGGTTTTCGTAGAAAAAGTTAAATTTAATTTTTTTTCAAAAAGGTGTTTTAAATCTTTTAAACAAAATTAAATCAACAATCAAGTTTTGCATTTTTGATTCTTTTCTAGAAAGATCATGTTGTTTAAAAAAATGGGGGTTATGTAAATACGAAACTCGGATTCAAAATGACGCTTGACATATTTTGTTTGATTATAAGATTGTTATTTATCGTTTCATGTATGTTTATATATCTTATGTTGTCATTGATGATCGCGTGTTAAGTTATCATTTTTTTTTGTTATTGCATGATTCGTGTTCGCATGATTGATTATCGATTTAGCATGATTTTAATTGTTAGGAATGTGTTCATCGGGAGGATTGCATAAATAAATTTCGCATACTAAAAATCATAACGTAGTTAACTACGGGGAGTTAGTTGTATGTCGTGGCTTGTTGTGGTGATAGATATTATCAAGGTGCAGCCGCTGTAGGCTGGGCCGGTGTTCGAACTTTGGTAATATCTAGTGGAGTTTAGATTTTTGATAAGTTACCTAGCAGACACCCGCTGTAGGCTAGATCGGTGCATATCAAGCAGACACATATGCGTTCTCGGTTGTAATTCTAGGATGATTATCTGACAGAAATAGACCGTAGGCTGAGTCTTGTTATTATTCTAGGATATTATCTGGCTGGAATCGTAAAAACTTCTCGTGTATTAGATTTGATGTTGATGATGATGAGGAGGATGTGTTCGGGTGGTGATTCAGGATAATCCTAGTTGGAGTTATTAGTAATTAATTAAATCACGGTGCATTTTGATATATCTATTGTTTATTTGTTGCTACATGTTGATGTGATTAGTTATCGATGCATGCTTTACCTGTGATGAGTTTACTGAGTTCTTCAAACTCATAGCTTCGTTTTATGTTGTCCTGGTGATTCAAACACCAGGATATGAAGTGTAAGATAACGTCGTAGAGGAAAACATAAAAGAACAGATAGAGTCCTGGTTCATATGAACCTAGCCACCAAAGTTTTTATTATCAGCATTTTTTTTTGTTTTCATTTATTCTTTTTTAATTATTTTTTTGCTGCAAAAACAATGATGCAATAAAATTTTTGGCTTAATTTTTATTTTTTTAAGAAATATTAGAATAAAATTTTGTCTTTCTGTTACCTTGTATTTTGTTTGTCGCTCTAAATGATTCCAAGATTTTTGGGTCGTCAGATTTTGTCTTTCTGTTGCCTAGTATTTTCTTTATTACTCAAGTTTAATTCAAACATTCATATAAAATAAAATGTGGAACCCATTCTTAATTGCCTCAAAGTTTAGAAAAACTCAACATGAAAAGCCATTGTTTTCAACATTGCCTGTATGATGCTTTCATCCAATGATGCAGTGGAAAACAATTTAGGTGAGACGATGTTAGCTTACCTTTGTTGATTTGGTAGGACACACAAGTGATTTAGTTAATGGGTTTCGAAAAATTTTATTATTACTAAAAGTATCACGTGACATCACTATACTCTAAGAATATCTTATAATTTGCACAAAAATAGGACATCCAAATATGATACAAACATATATTAAAAAGAAAGAAAGAAAAAGGCAGATCTAATAAAACTATTTGCTAGAGCAATAAGACGAGCATCTATTCTAATATACAAAGAGAACAACAATTGGTATCTATTAAATTGAAGTTTCGTTTATTTTTCATTTGATAATATTATTCCAAAATACTGAATTTGTTATTATGTATATAGATTTTTCCTTGGATAATAACTGTTTTATTTTAATTTTAAATTCAAAATAAATTCTTCCATTTTTAATCATTTATCTTTGCAATGCAATCACGCCCTACCATCGCATTTTTGCACAATGAACACACACTTGTACTGTTGCTTATAAAAAGGATACGTCAATTTGTACGAGTTGAAAATCGTTGACACAATCCAGTTTAATCACTTAGCTTGCTTTAGTGATCTCGAATAGAAATGAGGTAGAGCCGAACACCTTTTGACCGAACTCCTGAAGTCTATTTATAATTACTCCTTAGCTCCTTCGAAGATGAGAATATCATTAGTGCTTTCCTGCCAGGTTTAACCAAAAAGGACAGGGAAGCACTCTGACGCTCAAGTTATACTTCTTTCTGAGAGTAAGTCTAAAGAAGAACTAGAACAAAAATTACATACCTCTTTCTTTAGGGTGCCCGTCTTTTTATAATGGTCATACCTAAGACGGTAGAGATTCGTGTGACTCTACTACCGACCCCTTGAGATCTGGGATCTTCGCTTTTCTTTCTAGCAATCTATAGTTATCTTGGATGCTTTTCTCATCTTATCCGAACTATTGTTGCAAAATTGGAGTTTTGAGGGACATTCTTGTCGAAGGGCTCTTATCAACAGGTACAAGGTTATCACGGGCTTTCCCCTTTTTTGGGGTGGCCTGAGTTCTTTTATGGATTGTTCCTCTTGGGTGGCTCGAACTTATAATGGGCTACCTTGAAAGGGTGGCCTGAATAATTGATACTTCGAATTGGGCCCTGGGCCCAATCGTCAATCCGCCTTCATAATTAAATGCAAATATGTATGTTATTTGTACCTTTTGAATTAAGAACTTTCAAATTTCATAAATTTTAATATATATATATCACTAACATCCCTTCTTCTTTAATATTTAGTTCAAAAAACTCAATCTATTAATAACTGTCAAAGATAGTGACGAAAAATAATAAAGTCAGTTTTAAATTTTCTAAAAGTAGCCATTCTACCGTTATACAAACAAAATCCAAATTTTTGTCTCTTCTCTTCTCCCTCATCACAATTCCTTCCCTGAACTTTTAGAGAGCGAACATATATATATATATATATATAATTTACATATATTAACATCAACATATATTCCTTCTCTCTCTCTCTCTCTCTCTCTCTCATTCGGAGCCACTGCTCGTGTAAGCACTTAAAATCCATATCAGTATAAAAAGGATGTGAGGCTTCCTTTGGAAGCCATTTTAGCCTTCTATCGAGGAAGAACTGATCTATTTTCCAAGTATTGCATTCTAATAAGGGCGGAATCAATTTTGGTGGTACTCGAGTTTTAAGGTGTGGCGCTAGGATTTTGGAGTTTTGAAAATGGTCAATAATATAAGATTCAAAAGATGTTTGAAAAATAATTTAACACTTTGAAAGTCAAATTTTGAAAAATGCCTTTTTAAAAAAAATAGAGTCGTCATTTGATTTTTGAAAAAAACTAAGAAAAAAAAAATAGCTAACTGGTCTTAAAGCGTTTCACCAAAAAAAAATGGTTCAGATGCTAAGGTACGAATCGAAAAAGGTGTTAGGCACTCCGTTCGCCCAACCATAAGGTTGGCCTATACTAATTATCATTGATTTTTTAATAAAAATTTTCAAATGTATACAAGTAAAGAAAGTTGTGGCAAAGAGAGAATATTCAAAATCAAATATGAAAAACACATAATATACGTATATAGAACGCCAAAGCAAAATAGGTATCAAAAGAAAAATTTTAAGTCTTACGGCATGCAATTCTAACTAAAAGATTCATTGTGCACTTCCACATGCAATGATTATTAAAACAATCTAAACTAGCACGATTCAAATAAAAAAATAAAATATGCTAAAACTTGCTAAAGTTACCTAAACATGAATTGTTACAAAATAAACTAAACTATTCTAAGCATGATTTCAAAGAAAGTGACAAAAATATATACATTATCAAAATAAACTAGGTTAACATTAGCATGGTGGATTAATAAAGAAATAAGATTTGTAAAACAAAAGATGCATAAAAAGATCCTATAGAAAGAAAGTATACAAAAGAAACTTACACTAAAAATAAAAAAACGTTAGAAAATGTTATTAATAAAAGAAAATTTAACTATTTACAGTTTGAAAAAAATAATGATAAAAGAAAATAAAAGAGAAGAAAAATTACACTTAAGAAGAAATCTAGTCTAAAAGGTTTTTTGTGACTTTTGGGTTTTATAAATTAAAAAAATAGAATAAATACTATAACGAAAATAAGACTATAGAAAAAGAAAATGGTGCTTTATAAGAAAAGCAAATACTAACGTTAAATGAAACAAAATACTAATAAAGAAAAATTAAACTAACACTAAAAGAAATGGAAGAGAAAATAGAATATTATAAGAAAATTTTAATGCTAGTAATGAAAAGAAAAAGATAGAGAAAGAAATTGTACTAATATTGAAAGAAAATGAAAAAGAATAGAAAGTAAATGCTAGAAAAGAAATATTAAGCTTAAAATAAAATAAAATAGAGTATTAAATTAATGTTAGAAGAAAGAAAGAAAAAAATAAAATGCTAGTAAAAAAATTAAGCTAGTTAAAAGAAAAGAAAAGAGAATAAAGGCTATTACATTAAATTAACATAAAAAACAAAGAAAAGAAAAGAAATAAAATATTAGAATTCAATGGGTGTAATATTGACAATTACAACCATTTTCATGTCAGTGCTTAAATTACAAAATAACGGCATTATTAGTTGTATTGCTAAATTATGTTAACACTATTTAATGATGACTTAATGTAAGTGAACAAATGAACTAAACAAATAAGTTAAAACTTGAATGCAAATATAAATAAAGCAGTTATAAGCAAAGCAAAAACATAATAAAAATGGAGCAATTAAATTTAACCCGATCCGTCCAAAGAGATAGAAAATTGAGCTAGAAGGACCGGGGATCCAAACAAAGTACCTGGATTGCTAAGGAATCCTCAAGTCGGGGACTGTACTTTAATAGTTAAATCCTCGGATGGTGATCCCAAGTTAGGGTTTCAATGTAGGCGTCGGAGGTTTGGATCTTGATATTTCGACAGGGTTTCGGTGTTGGGGCTCGAAAATGCTCGGCGACTCAGCAGAGCTTCTCTCACTAAACCTCTCTCTAAAATTCTATCCCTGAAAACGTACCAGGGGTATGGTATTTATAGAATTCTTCAACCAATGAGATACTACAACGTTTTGGGACATGTCAGGCCATTTGGAGTTGGCGATCGCAGGGTTGGACATGGCGGCCACCATATTTAAAAGAAGTTCCAAGGGATTTTATTGGCGGTCGCCACAATGCAAGTTGGCGATCGCCGTATTAATGGTGGCTATCGCCACTTTGGGTTAGGATTTTCAGGAGGTTCTGTTGACAGTCGCCACAATAAACGTGACGGTCGCCACTTTGGGAATGACTTGCATCACAAGTTATGGATGGTTCCACAAAATTTTATTGGTTCGAATGTTCTGGGTTCAAATACCGAGTTTGGATCACATCGCGATGATCGAACTGAAGCACCATTCTAACTGTTTTTATCATCGAATTCACTTAAAATTAGGCGGGTCCAAGTGGGGTGTCTACATAAGGTCTCTCTCTCTCTCTCTCTCTCTTTCACACACACACACACACACACACACACACACACATCAACGATGGCTTCTTTGAAAGGACTAGTTTTAAGTGAAATAGCTATTTTGACAATTGAAACAATTTAGTTAACATAACGTCAGCTTACGCTAATTCACATAAATTAAAGCAGTTCAGAATAAGAAGCTGTCAAAAACGTAAATAAGCGCAAATAAGATATA
>JAOTRH010092853.1:0-16435 GCA_034768845.1 Heliamphora exappendiculata
CTTAAGGAAACTGCGATTGCAGGACTCGGTTTGCAAATTTCATTTCATTATTCCTGTTATTTCATTCTCTGTAATTTCAGATTATTGTAAATTGTTAAAAGTTTAATAAAGATGTATTTTCTGAATCCCCGAGCATGTATTTTATGTCGGTGTTGGATGTTCTCCCAACAGAAGTGTGGGGGTCCTTGTAAGTATATAAAAGAGTATGACATGGTTTTAAACATATTCTATTTACATTTTTATTCAATGTAAGTCCCGCAACTTTTTGTACAAACAACAGAAGTACTGAGATGCATTCTTGACCGCTCGACACACTGCTCGAGCAATTTATCGAGCAATGATAATTACGTTGTAGGAATTTGATATTTTCGTACTTCTTTTCTTGCAATATTCAATGCCACATATAACTTCAAACTCGCAAAAATAAGTGTTAAATATCAAAGAATGAAACATTAATAATTTGTTACATATTTTTTAAACAATAAAAAATTAAACTAGAGGTCTAATTTCCTAACAACTATAACGGTCCATTATTATCATTTTAATAGGCCACCAACTTTGTAATTATTTCTTAAGTAATTCAATGAAATCAACAACCATGCACTTAAAAAATGAAAGAACAAACAAGATGGGGACAAACACCCTCTTGGAAAGTTAATAAAAAATGCGAGTCCTTTAATCAAGTCCCATCTTATATAGGCGCTTTCCTATAGCAAAGTTTTGATTGAAAAGTTCTTAACATGTCAATTATCAAAAAGCTTGGAAATGAGAAGCCTTTCTCAAGAGGACTATGTTGGAATTAATTTTTGAAAAGTTACAATAATTTGTCGGATTAAAACAGTAGTAAGTATTTTAGAATTATCTGTTTTAATTACAAAATAAAACGGCATATACAATATTTAATTAATACTATTTAGAAATAAAAAATGTAGTATAGGAATAGAAATTGTTTTGAAAATCAAAAACAGAAATATTTATTTTTCAAAAGATTAAAGTAAGACCAAAAATAGAAACAAAATAAAAATACTATTCTATATTATAAAATTAGAACAGAGAAACCAAATATGATTCTATGTATAACAGCATAACAGAAACAGAAAAACATAACATTAAAGCTTACAGAACAGAAGCAGAAATGTGAAGAACAAAAACTCGGTTAATTAGTGCAGTCGAGTCCAACGTTGGACGTTATCTCCTTAAGACAGATTACGTCCACGCCTCGATGCTTGCGTTTGAATGAACGTCTACCTCAAAGATAAAACGACTGCCGTGTGCAGAAGAAGCACGGATATCTGCACACCAACGAACACTGCTATGCAGAACTTTCTCAAGCAAATGAAAGATGCAGAGTATCACTGATGCAGAATGTCGGCAATGGAGGAGATTGATTTTTCGATGTGAAACTGGGTGTTGGCATAGCCTATTTATAGGCGTTAGAAGGTGACGGTTCGGTTTAAACAGAACCGACACTGCACCAGTTCGGTCTGTCCCAACAAATGCGAACCAAAAAATGGCGCCGGTTCGGTTTGTCTAGACAGATGCGAACCGAACCCGACCCCAGCGGTCCCGAATCGACAACAGCTCGCTATAACGGTAACAGATTTACAATTTAAATAAATTAAATTTTAAATTTGAACTTTTAATTAAATAAAATTTTTGCAAAAAGATAAGGGTTGAACCGACTCGACCCGCAACCCGCAACCCACAACTCACAGACCACAGACCGGGACCAGAGCCTGAGCCCAGCTCGGCTCGGCACGGCCCGGCCGGCCAGTCGGTCGAACGGGAAGGTGGCGGCGGCGCGCACGCGCGTGTGATTTAATGGACCAAGTAGAATTTTGTCCATAACTCCTCCCCCAACAAAAGTACAGATGACCCAAAAGGCCAACCATTTTATCTCCAACCTAGGCTTTATAAGCCACCATAATTTTTTATCTCCAACCAATGTGGGACAAAGCTATTCTTTTATAGTTGCTTGGAATTCCATCATTTTCATTTCCAAGCAATGTGGGATAGATGCAAGTTACCATTATTTTGCCAACTTCTATGACACACTTTTGGAGCCAATTTCTTATTCACCCGTTAACGGTTTTGAACGCCACAAACTCCATGATTAAACTACTCATGGACATAAATATATTAGGATTTGAAATCATCAAAAAAGATTAATTTAATCCAAAATTATTTAGCTTTAAAATTAGCTAAAATCATGTTCAAAAAAGTTCAAAACCCATATATATATATTCTAACAATCCCCCACATGAATGAAATTTGACGAAAAAGAAGATGCAACAATATGCAGGCATTGAGAAAGTTCAATAAGAAAAATTCTGCATATAATAGGTAGCTTTTGGCTTTGAACCTTCCCTTGTGAAAAACTATTGGACTTACTGGCTAATCAGTGGACGCGATAACTTGAACGGTTCAGTCATTTGTGTAAGCCAAGACAATAGAGTTCACACAGAATTTTTCTAACCACAGCTAGGTTCTCACGGTTGTGCCCATTTTGGCCCTGGGCAAATCCTGGTTTCATGAGTGGTGTTAGAGAATGTAGCCATAGCATTCTCACAGAAGTGGTCCATTCTCACTCATATAGGCAATTTTTATTAAGAGTATCCTGCTATACCCCACTTGATATCAAGATATAAAAACCATTAAAAGCATAGCTTAACCTGATAATGTTACAGGTATCACTGTACTATCATAGGAATGGGTAAGAGATTTTATCTCTACAGTGAAGGCACTGAGTCACACACAATTCGGTTGTCCCTTTGAACCTATATTTTAGGATCTCCAGTCAGTTAGGTTGGGTTGCCATTGAGGCGACTCTTAATTCATAGGTTGTAAGCCCATTCCCCTCGATAACCAACTAACTTGCTCTCCGCTTAAGTCTTTGGTTAACGGATCCGCTCTATTATTTTTAGACTTTATATATTTAATGGAAATTATTCCACTCGAGAGCAAGTGTTTCACTGTATTGTGTCTGCGACGTATATGTCTAGACTTACCGTTATAGATATTATTCTGTACCTTAGCCATTGATGATTGACAGTCGCAATGTACACAGATGGCTGGCACAGGTTTTAGCCACATTGGGATGTCTTCTAAAAATTGATGAAGCCACTCAGCTTCCTCTCCAGCTTTGTTTAAAGCTATAAACTCAGACTCTATTATGGACCTCGCTATACACGTCTGTTTAGACGATTTTCATGACACAGCTACTTCACCCAAAGTGAATACATATCCACTCGTGGATTTTGAGTCATTAGTATCAGATATTCAATTATCATCACTAAACCCTTCAAGTACAGCTGGATATCTAGTGTAGTACAATCCATAGTTTTGGGTGTATCTTGAATATCTTAGAACCCTTATGATTGCCTGCCAATAGTTAGTCCTAGGGCCACTAGTATATCTACTCAATTTGCTCATAACATATGCCAAGTCGGGTCTCGTACAATTCATTAAGTACATGAGACTCCCAATGATACGGAAATATTCCAATTGTAATATGCATTCATCTGTATTCTTAGATAAATGTAGATTTATATCTATAGGTGTCCTTGCAATGCGGGTATCACCCTTATCAAATTATCAAGAATTTTTCCAACGTAATGGGACTGAGATAAGGCATAACCATAAAATGTTTTAGTGATTTTTATCCCTAATATAGCATCTGCTATTCTCATATTTCTCATGTCAAACCTCTTGTTCAACATATTCTTGATAGTTTTAATCATAGAATTATTACTACCCAAGATTAGTATGCCATCGACATACAAACAAATAATGACATAACATTTGTCAGTGTCTTTCACATAGACACATTTGTCACACTTATTTATTCTAAAATCATTTCACAGCATTACTCTGTCAAATTTTTCATGCAATTATTTAAGTGCTTGTTTTAATTCGTAAAGGGACTTAACAAGCTTGCAAACTTTCTTCTCCTGTCCTGGAGCTATATTTAAGTGCTTGTTTTAATTTGTCAGTGTTCCATATAGATTTCTTCATGTAAATCCATTTAAGAATGCTGTCCTAACATCCATTTGATGTATTTCTAGATCGAACAATGATGTAATAGAAATCAATATCCTAATGAAAGTTATTTTGATTACAGGCGAATAAGTATCAAAATAGTTCACACCTTCAGTTTCCCTGTATCCCTTTACTACAAGGCTCGCCTTGTATTTCTCTATTGATCCATCTGCTTTTATTTTTCTTTTGAATATCTATTTATATCCAAGAGGTTTACAACCAGGTGAAAAATTCACCAGTTCCCAAGTATGATTTTGCAAGATAGATTTAATTTCACTATTGATTGCCTCTTTCCACAGAGGTGTATCCGGGGAGAACATTGCAGCCTTAAAAGTTTTAGGCTCATTTTCTAACAAAAATGTTAGAAAATTTGGACGAAATGATTTGGATGTTCTAACTCGTTTACTACGTCTAGGTTCATCATCCTCTCTCAATTCTTGATCTCCATCTTCCACTTGGTTATTGCCTTCTACAGTTTCATAAGTTATCTTGAGAGAACTTATTTTTTGTGTAGATTTGCACGGAAATACATGTTCAAAGAACGATGCATTTCTAGGTTCAATGATTGTGTTCACTTGAATCTTAGAATTATCACTTCTGTGGACTAGAAATCAATATGCACTACTGTTATTTGCATATCTTATAAATATACAATCAACAGTTTTCGATCCAATCTTGATTCTTTTAGGATCTGGAATCGCTACCTTAGCTAAACACCCCCACACTCTTAAGAATTTATAGGAAGGCATTCGACCATTCCATAATTCATACGAAGTTTTATTTATTTTCTTATGGGGTATTTTGTTGAGAATGTAATTGGCAGAAGTATCGCTTCCCCCCACAAATTTTGGGGTAACCCAGAACTAATGAGTAAAGTATTCATCATTTCTTTTAAAGTCCTCTTTTTTCGTTCAGCAACTCCATTTTGCTGTGGAGTATAGAGAGCTGTGGTTTGATGAATAATTTCGTGTTGTGAACAGAATTCACCGACCCTATTACTCCTTAAGACTTTAATTTTTCTGTCAAGTTGGTTCTCAACCTCTGTTTTATATATAATAAAACTGTCTAAGGCTTCTTCTTTGCTCCTTAGCAAATACATATAACAGTACCTAGTACAATCATCTATAAAAGTGATAAATTACTTTTTACCTCCTCGTGTTTGAACAAATTTTAAATCACATATATCACTATGGATTAAACCAAGAGACTCGGTACTTCTTTCCATAGACTGGAAATGCGCTTTAGCTAACTTAGCTTCTACACAAGTTTCACATTTATGATTTGAGTCAATTTCAAAGTTAGGTAAATAATGCATATTAATTAATCTACACAAAAATTTAAAATTAATATGTCCTAATCTACCATGCCACACATAAGAAGACTCAAGCATATAAGCAGAAGATGTAGTAGTTTTATTAATAATTTTGGGAACAACTGTGAGTACATTCAGTTTAAACAAGCCATCTGACAAGTAACCATTCTCCACAAACATGCCCTCTTTAGTAAGTACAAACTTGTCAGACACAAAGACCAGCCTGAACCCATTTTTGCTTAATAAAGATCCTCACACTAAACTCTTCCAAATTTCTGGCACATGCAGGACATTGGTGAGGGTCAGCTCCTTTCCGGAGGTCATCTTCAGCACAACCTTTCCCTGTCCTTTCACCTTTGCAGTAGAAGAGTTCTCCATGTATAGTTGTTCACCACTTCCACTTGTCACTGCTTGATAAGTGGTGAACATTTTCTGATCTGTACACACATGTCGGGTTGCACCTGTATCCACCCACCACTCTCTTAGGTTGGATCCAACCAAGTTGACCTCGGATACCACTGCTGTCAGGTTCATCTCAGACACATCAGATGAGAGGTTCTCTATTTTAGCAACGTTGGCCTGAGATCGCTTCTGCCTCTTCAAGGCTTTTCCCTGGTCCTTACGGCTACGGCAGTCCTTTGCCCGATGGCCTGGCTTGTCACACATGAAGCACCTGCCCTTGAACTTCTTAGAATCACCACCCTTGGCCATTTGGTTGTGATTCTTCCGCTTCTTCCCTTTCGGGGCTTGTTCCACCACATTGGCCTTCGCCTTGAATTGGAACCCCTGTGATCCCTTCTTCTCGGCGATGCGATTATCTTCCTCAATCCTGAGCCTCACAATCAGGTCTTCAAGGTTCATTTCCTTTCGCTTATGCTTCAGATAGTTCTTGAAATTTCTCTAAGACGGTGGCAGCTTTTCAATAATAGCAGCCACTTGGAAAGACTCACTCAAAGTCATGCCCTCAGTATGAATCTCATGCAGAATCAGCTGAAACTCTTGGACCTGGCTGATGACGGTCTTCGAATCCACCATAAGAAATTCAAGGAATCTGTCAACGATAAATTTCTTCATCCGGGCGTCTTCTGTCTTGTATTTCTTGTCAAGCGAATTTCACAGTTGTTTCGCCGTCTTCAGAGGACTATACACGTTATACAACGTGTTGTCCAATTCATTCAGGATATAATTGTGGCACAAAAAGTCAGCATGCCGCCATGCATCGATAGCAGCCACAGCCTGCTGTCGCCCTCATTTTTAGACAACGAGGGAGCATCCTCTTGAAGGAATTGCGCCAGATTCAGCGTCGTCAGGTAGAACAGCATTTTTTGTTGCCACCTCTTAAAATCTATCCCATTAAATTTTTCTGATTTTTCCTCGTGGCTCACAGGAATCGTAGTCAAAATCGTGGCTGGAACAGAAGCCGGAATCGTGGCTGGAACAGAAGCCACCACATGGGTAAAAGCAGTAGGGGTAGGGTCCATTCTGTTGTCGGTTTCGGTTGCCATAACTGCAAAAACTGAATTAATATCGAAATAGAATCCAATAACAATTTATTAAAATAATAATTAAAAAACTACCGCAACTATAGTAAATAAAAACCAAGTTTATAAAACTTTAAACAGTAAATAAAATATTGTATCTCAAGTTTAATAATCAATAAATTAAAGTATAGCAACAATACTTTAATTAACTAATAACAAAATGAATTTCAGAATATAATCTTTAAACAGTAAATCAAATACTGTGTTTGAAGTTAAACAATACGGCTACTAGAATTCAATGCTGACAGAAAACTATTTCAGAAACTAACAATATAATTAATTTGTCTTAAGATGCTGGAATTAATTTCTGAAAAGTTACAATAATTTGTTGGATTAAAATAGTATTAAATATTTCAGAATTATCTGTTTTGATTATAAAATAAAACAGCAGATACAATATTTAATTAATACTATTTAGAAACAAAAGATGTAGTACTGGAATAGAAATTGTTTTGAAAATCGAAAACAAAAATGTTTATTTTTCAAAAGATTAAAGTAAGACCAGAAATAGAAACAGAATAAAAATACTATTCTATATTATAAAATTAGGACAGAGAAACCATATATGATTCTATGTATAACAGCAAAACAGAAACAGAAAAACATAACATTAAAGTTTACAGAACAGAAGCATAAATGTGAAGAACAGAAACTCGGTTAATCAGTGCAGTCGAGTCCAACATTGGACGTTGTCTCTTTAAGATAGATTACGTCCACGCCTCGGTGCTTGCGTTTGAACAGACGTCTGCCTCCAGGATAAAATGACTGCCGTGTGCAGAAGAAGCACGGCTATCTGTACACCAACGAACACTGCTATGCAGAACTTTCTCAAGCAAATGGAAGATGCAGAGTATTATTGATGGAAGATGCGGAGTATCACTGATGCAGAATGTCGGCAATGGAGGAGATTGATTTTTCGATGTGAAATCGGGTGCTGGTATAGCCTATTTATAGGAGTTAGAAGGTGACGGTTCAGTTTAAACCGAACCGACACTGTACCGGTTCGATCTGTCCCAACAGACGCGAACCAAAAAATGGCACCAGTTCGGTCTGTCTCAATAGACGCAAACCGAACCCGAACCCGACCCCAACGGTCTCGAATCACCAACGGCTCACTATAACGGTAACAGGTTGAAATTTTAAATAAATTAAATTTTAAATTTGAACTTTTAATTAAATAAAATTTTCGCAAAAAGATAAAGGTTGAACCAACCCGATCTGCAGCCCACGGACCCGAGTCCGAGCCAGGCCCAGCTCGGCTGGCGGCGCGCACGTGGTTTAATGGACCAAGTAGAACTTTGTCCATAACTTCTCCCCCAACAAAAGTTGGGATGATCCAAATGGCCAACCCTTTATCTCCAACCTAGGTTTTATAAGCTACTATAACTTTTTATCCCCAACCAATGTGGGACAAAACTATCCTTTTATAATTGCTTGGAAATCCATCATTTTCATTTCCAAGCAATGTGGGATAGATGCAAGTTACCATTATTTTGCCAACTTCTATGGCACACTTTTGGAGTCAATTTCTCATTCACCCGTTAACGATTTTAAACGCCACAAACTTCATGATTTAACTACTTATGGAGATGAATATATTAGGACTTGGAATCATAAAAAAAAAAATCTAATCCAAAATTATTTAACTTCAAAGTTAGCTAAAATCATATTAAAAAAGTATAAAACCCATATATATATATATATTCCAACATACTAGTGCGCGACTAGGTGTTTGGCAAGCTCCAAAAACTGGCAAACTTTTGTTAGATAGACTAAAGACTCGTCTCACGGTAATTTCATAATGTACCACATATACAAGTTCATGCATCACGCTTAAAGAACTCTTGAA
Source organism: Heliamphora exappendiculata (assembly GCA_034768845.1). Classification (NCBI taxonomy): domain Eukaryota; kingdom Viridiplantae; phylum Streptophyta; class Magnoliopsida; order Ericales; family Sarraceniaceae; genus Heliamphora; species Heliamphora exappendiculata. The sequence goes on from JAOTRH010092853.1 coordinate 8,741, forward strand.
CTAAAGTAATGTGTTAAGAAAATGCTTTGTACATAAACAATCAACCACATAAATCACAAAAAGTTGATTCAGGTCATTCATTTGTATTGAATTTGATAAGTGTAATAATTTTCAATGCAGATAAATAATCAATATTCAATTTATATGATTGATATGTGGTTAGTTGGTGTACCTAATATTACTGATTGTGTTATGTTTTGTGCAGCTTTGTGTTCATCATCTTGTTTGGGATTGATTCAAGTCACACAACTCAGCCAAGTACATTGACCAAGTTTGGGAGAGTTTCATGCATTCTTTTAAACGGTGTGTATATATATATATATATATATATATATATATATATATCCACTTTACCATCACCTTTTTAATATTTTATCAATGTAATATTAACATAGCATACAACTCTCATATATCTTTATATGTTTGAAAATACTATTGTTAGTAGTTCTTAGTGTTCTGTTACTAATTTTAATTATAAGATATAAATTTTTTTAAATGCTTATAATTTTTATTATAATTTATATATATATTTTTTAATTCAGTTACAAATTACAATCTTTATCAGACACTCACAGTTTCTGCTACAAGTTACAATATATAAGTTGCTAATAGTAATTTTTTCAAACACCACCAATCTATTTCTCCCATTTTCATCATATTTGCATTTTCTTTTTGAATTTATTTCTTTTTTTGTTTTATATTACTATTTTAATAAAAGGGAAAGTGTAGCTCCCCTTATGCCCTCTTATTTTTTCTTTTATTTTATTGGTTTCATGATCTGTTTTGTTAACTTATTTACAATGTTCTATAAATTTTCACTAAGAAAATCAAACTAAATTTGGCACTGAGCAGAAAACTAGTTCTTTACTATTTGACAAATTCAGCAGATTATTAGCCACCGCTTCCATTTTCCATTGGGTCGGTGGTGCGCCATGAACATTGTTGCCTTGACGAGGGTGAATCGTATGTCTTGTTCTTATTATTTTTTTCATTTTTTTAAACTTTTAAGTCCAAAAAATGCATTTTTTAATCATCCTGATGAGAATAACTGAAAAATTAAAGCATTTTGACAGAAGGATTTAAAAAAAAACTTACTAAACACAAAAATAAGCAAAAAAAATATAATAATAAAGAAAAAGTCTACCTTGTTGATTTATTTTGACTTTCTTTGCTTTATTTTTATTTTTCTGATTTTTATCTTTCAAATAAATTTTTAAACTTTTCTCAATGAGAGAAACCAAATTAGTATAATTTATCTAGCCAAGGCTTCATTCCTTTCAGAAAATACTTTTCACGTAAAAATATTTTTTTCTTTTTTATTTTTCGGTGCTTGATTGGTACTTGAAAATATTTTTAAAATAAAAATAAAAAAATTTTAAATCAAAATATGCTACTACTTTTATACATTCGATTTGATCACCATCATATTATCACCACCACATTCCCACTCCACCATCAACACCCCTTCCACTATCGCCGCCACCATTGTCGTTGCTGTTACCACCACTCGCTGCACTACCATCACTACTTTCAGTTCTGTCTTTGCCCCCGCCACCACCATCGTTACTATCAACACCATTGCCACCTCCATCAGCGCCACTTTTTTCATTAGCACTAGTATTGTCACCTCTACTATTATCGTTGTCGCGCCATTGCTATTGTTGCACCATTGTCACATTCTCTACCACTACCATCGCCGTCACCTCTTCTACCACCATTACTATCGCCGCCGCTACCATAATTGTCTCCATTGATACCGAAAATGACCTACCTTCTTTTTTATGTAAATTAATTTTGATCCTAAGTGTAAATTATTTTCCTAAATTTTTTTTGTATTGTTTTGTCAAATTGTACAATAAAAAAATAAGTAAAATATTTTACATTGAAGGAACAATGCCTAAAAATAATAAAAAATTAAAATAAAAATAAACAACATAAAATAAGTAAATAAGTTATTGTCTTAGGTGGTGGCTAGGTCATGTGGCAATGAGCTCAATAACTCATAAATACAGTTTGGCTAACGTTATTCTAAATTATATATAACTTATTAAGGAAAAAAATAATCAGGAAATTAAAAGAAAATCAACTTCTTTCTATCTTATAATTATTTTTATAATTTTATTCACAATTTTCTTTCCAGTTTAAATCCCCCAAAAATGTATAATTTCAAATAAACAGTCAAAACTAAACTGCCAGCAAAAGAAAAGGTCAAGATACACTAGCAACACTACAAGGGGAAAAATTATAGTGTAAATCATTTACATTCCATATGCACCCTTAAATGGGCTTAGATTTATATATTTTAAAATTAGAATTAAAATTATTTAAAAAAATTACATACGAGTATAAAACTATTAAAGTTGAAATGACTTAAAATTAAAATTAAAATAATCAAAAATTATAATCATAAGATTAAAATGTTCATAATTAAATTTAAAATAATTATAATGAGAAAAATAAGAATTTCCCCACTACAAGATATGGTTTGAGGGAAAGAAAGTAGCAAAAATGGCGCTCAAAATAATAACAAACTTGATCTCTTATTCCTGACAGATCTTTTGGAACTACCAATCAACCCTTCACTTCGAGTTCAGTCTATTGGGAAAATCAAATGGCATCAAGGGCAAAATAGGGAAAATAAATTCACAGCACCAGAAGAATAGGAGTCCCGCAACTCCCACGTCTCTCTTCTCTTCTTCTCTTCCCCAAACCCTTTTCCTTTCATGTTAAAGCAGCACAGTTTCTTGTTCTTGTAAGGCAACAATGGCGGCTTCTCTGCTGACTAGAACGAAAGAAGAGACTAAAACTCCTAGGAAGGACGCTATTGTCTCATCAGGCGGCGGTGCCATCCCCACCGCCACCGCCGCCGCCGCCTTCATCAGCATCCCCCAACCGAAGATACGAGTCAAGTTGCCGAAGTTTCTGGCCAAGGCCGTGCAGAGGAGAAGAAATCACAAGTTCAAGGACGCCGAAAGTGCCCATAACAGCAAGAGCAAAAAGAGATGGGGCGGGAAAGTAGGTTCGATAGTTTCCAATCTGCTTGGCGGCGGAAAGAAATGTACAGAGCCAGAGGCGTCTTCCAATGCTCCAAGAGAGATCGCGGAAGAAAGGAAGGCGAAACAATCGGAAAACGATTATGACAGGACGAGGAGGAGTGTTTTGGGAATCGACATCAATGTCGTCCGGGCCGGTTCGAGCGAGTTGGCTAGGGTTCCGAACAGGAAGATAAGGAAGGGGAGGCCGGTGAGAACGGAAGGGATCCCCGATCGAGCCGGAGTCGAAGAAGACGACGGAGAGAGAGGAGGAGAAGCGGAGCTCTGTAAGAAGAGGATACTCATTGGGGAGAAGTGCCGGCCACTAAACCTCTCCGGTAAGCTTCACTACGATAAAAATGGAGTTTTGTTAGCGGAGGAAGTTCATACATTGAAGGAGCTTTGAGCCCTAACCAATCAGAAACTCGGAGGAAGAAAAAAATGCATTAATGCATGAATCAATCACCATACTAACAAGTACATCGTTTTCGATATTAAGTGTTATTGTGGAGTTCACAATGTTTAGAAATTCCTGATATTAAGCGTTCTTACATGTTTAATTGATTGTCGTTGATAAACTTAATTCTTATAAAATTATGCATAAATGTAGAGTTTATTGTTCTTTATGAGTATATTTATGCAGTATGATATGCATTATTAACTAAATTGTTAGACAAATAGGAAAAAAAAAGTTTCTTCGTGAGAGGAATTGAAAAGGTTAACATTTGTTATTAAAAATGAAAAAATATTTAGTAAAAATAAAAATAAATAAAATAAAATAAAATAAATAAATAAATAAGCAAATATCTTAATCGGGACCAACATTTGTTAGTGATTGGGCCTAATCGATTCAAATTAGCTTGTTTAAGGACTAAATAGATTTAATTAATAAATGAGAGACTGAAATAAATATATTTTGAATATTTAAGGGGATAAATTTGTTTAAAAAAAAACCCTTTTAAAAATGATACTATTCATTCAATTTTCAACCATGCATCTGTATTTTTTGTTTTTGGTTTTTGGTTTTTGGTGTTTTTTATTTAAAGTTAAGAGATTATAGTTTTTAAAATATGTTACCAAAGAAATACATGAGTATTGATCTCCTTTTGTGTTATTCTTATATCAACTGGTTTAGGAATTTTCAAAGGAACATTCAACATTTTTCTATTGCGCCGCCTTTTTCCAAGCAAAAGGAAAATTAAGAAAGAACTGAACTTCAATTATTTGTTAATTATTATTTTTTAAAGTTTTATTAAATATATGTAATAGTAGTCACATTAATTTTAATGGTATCGTCGATATCTTTATAACGATACCAAATTCATTGATATTAACTGGATATATTCGAAGTTATATATATTTTACAAAATCACAATAAAAAATTTAACGGATATAATTGGTGATTAAATTTAAAATAAAAAACTCATAAGAATAAAATTAAAATTTTTAAAAGTAAATAGTAAAATAAATATGATTCTCTATAATTTTTGTCTTTTTGGCACTTTAAATATAGATTATCAAATTGGCATTCTTTAAACTAGAAACTAGTTTAGAGAATAAGTTGATGGGTATTTTTACTTTAAAATAAAGTTATAGAGTATGAATTGAAGTTGATCTAACAAAAACGCGTATTTCGGCAATAAATTGAACTTAATTGTATTTTATTTCTTATTTTTGTTTTTATACGTTTTAGAAACATGAACAAAGAAAGGTCCAAAAAGTTATTACATTGTTTTCAAATTGGTTTCCTTTTCATGCAAATATTTTTAAAAATTTCAAATACGTTTGTTTGCTGTGTTTTTTTATCGAAAAAAATACCATTTGGGTAATATTTTTAAAGGGGTTGCAAATGGATGTGCTGATTCACTAACCATTGATGGTTAAAAAAAATAGAAAATTAGTGAACAGTTCAATTTATAAGTTGTTCATTATTTTTCATTTAGTATAAAAAATTTTAACGAGTAAGGTAAATCCTCATTAAAGTTCTAACGCGTAAAATTTTTTTGGGATAAAAATACCCTAAAAAAGATAAATTTATCTATCTTATTAAAAACACGTATAAATAATACATATAAATTTTTCTGTACCTTTTTAAAATATGTATAAAGAACACAGATAAATTTATCTATTTGTATTATCTGTGTTGATATGCGAACAGATAAATTTATTTATTTACATATTAAACATGTGAATATCAAACAAGCAGATAAATCTGTTTGCAGGGTATTTTCAGGAAAAATCACGCAATTCGACCTTGCGTGTTAAAATTTTTGTTGATAGATCTTGCACGTTAAAACTTATTTTTTTAGACAATCGGCTTAAATTGCCTAAAGAAAATAGGCTATGCTTTTTATAAAAGAAATAAAAGCTATTTTCAAAAAAAAAATTTACTAAACAAGTTTCAACAATTTTTACCCTCCTCTTGCATATTTGAAAATAGAACTAAAATATTTTTACCCTCCTCTTGAATATATAGAACAATCACAGGATAGGCAGTCAGTACATGTTTATTCCACATTGTTTTGAAGGAAGGCAGTTAATTTTTTTTCATTTCTCTTTTTGAGCTGTTTGTCCTTCTTTTGGCTTACATATTTCTTTCTTCATGGAGCAACTTTTTACATGTAAATAGAGTATTTACCACTGGAACAGAACCAGGCTTACACTGTAAGGGGCCATGGCCCCCACCATTCTTCTAATTTTTTATATTTTATATATATGTAAAATTTTCATGTGAGAGATTATTAAATTTTTTTAAAAAATTAGCCCTTGGCCGCCTTCGTTCATGTCTCTCTCTTCCAGTTCAGTTGATCTTCATTTTAAATTTGGACTAAATCTTTTCAGTAGGGTTAATATATTACTGAAAAATGAATCCATTACAATTATTCGAGTCATTCATTTTTTTAATTTTAGTTTGTAAATTATCTATATCACAAATCAATTTGATTGGATATCGTTAATAGGTTGAACAAATCACATTTGTGTTAAAAAATAAACGATATCAATACGACATTGTTTATTTTTAACACAAATGCCATTTGTTTAGTCATTTAATAATATCTGATAAACTTAATTTTTTTTGCATAGAAAATCTATATACTGGTCAGATCGATAAAATAAACGATTCGAATTATCAAAACAACTCATTTTGGACCTATAGTTTGTCTAATTGAATTGATCTACTCTACTTGAAAACTGGTAAAAAGCTTAACATTTTTACCTTCTCTCTCTCTCTTTTTATTCACAATGTTTAGAGAGAATTTTTGTTGTCTCTCTTATCTTCTTCTCTCTCACTGAAAGAGAAGAAAAATTCGCAGTTCATATTAATAAGCAAAAAAAAAAAAATCATAATTTACTTTATTTTTCAAAGCTCATATTGTGTTTTCTTATTTCACTTGCATGCAAAGTATAATTCGTAGTTTATATTAGTACTGAAAAAAAATATTATCCTTTAGCCCTCGTGAATGTTAAGTCCTAATTTCGTCCCTGATTCCACATTTACCGTAAGAAAAATAATAGCCCTATTTGGGTGATCTTATTTATTTGTTTATTAGTTTATAAGTTAAAAAATAAGTCACGTCGTTTGAATAATTAAATAAATTAAAAATAAAAAAATAAACAAATAAACAAATAAGTTCGTTTAAGTACCCAAATAAGTAAATAAGTTGGCTTATAAACCAAATAAGCAAATAAATTCGTTTGGGTAGCTGGCTTATAAATAAATAAGTTACAAACCACCCAAATAAACTTGCATAAATAAAATTTGACATAGCTAATAAATAAATAAGCAAAGTTCATCCAAACAGGGTCAATATTTATTAATCAGTGTATAAGTTTTAGGAGGAATTAGGTACGATATATATATATATATATATATATATATATAGAGAGAGAGAGAGAAAGAGAGAGAGAGAGAGAGAGCTATGCACGGGAGAGTACATTATAATTTATTTTCAAAAGTTATTTTAAACATTTATGAAGTAGTTGTGCTGTTTAAAATTGCTAAAATTAATAACTCATAAATTGTAATTTATAATAAAAATTATAAATATTTAATAAATTGTTACTTATAGCTAAAATTGAAAAAAAAAAGTACGTAATTATAGCTTCTAGCAAAAAGTATGTATATTTAAAATAAATTATAACTTGTAGTTACAATTAGTAATAAAAACCTAAAAATTAATAATACCAACTTTGCCAAACACCCTCGTATCATATATAAACAGTCAATAAATATTTCAATGTGAACTAACGAAAACAAAAATAGATTCCACAATAAAAAGTCACACAGGGCACTCATATTTTTCAATCTTATGAAATGAAAATATATTTAAGGAATTTTGTTAAATTCTTATACTTTAAGAAGGTTACAATATTTTATAATATATATATATATATATATTGTGCGCGGTACAAATTGGTTAGACTTGTTCGGTACAATCAAGATCAGGTAAACTGGCCCAATACTGATGACCCCGAATAGGATATAGGCCGAATTCTTCTCCGCCGAATTCACTGGATGCTTTTTGCTATATATATATATATATATATATATGTTAGCCCAATGGCTCTTTAATTTTATTTTGATAATTTTCATAATTCATTTTCTAAGAATAAATATTTTTAAATGGATAATATTTTATATTTTCAAAATGAAAGTGTTAAC
>JAOTRH010092884.1:0-16434 GCA_034768845.1 Heliamphora exappendiculata
GACTTCGTCATCTCGCGTTTGAGGGGGAATGTTGGAATATTAGATTGATTAGATTGATTTTATTCTGATTTGATTTTATCTCTATTCGCCTATAAATATGCCATATATTGTACAGTTTCAATAGACAGAAAATATACAGTTATTTTTCTCTTCTAAATTTCTTCAATCTGTATTCTTTACATGTGTTTTTAATAAAAGACAGATAAATTGATCTATATTCTTCATATATGTTTTGAAAAGGCACAGATAAATTTATTTATTTTAGGACATTTTTGTCCTAAAAAGACATTACGTGTTAAAACTTTTATGCGAATGGACATTACTCGTTAAAAAATCTTATACAAAATGAAAAACATCAAACGGCTCATAAATTAGAATGTTAAGTAATTTTTCAAAAAAAAAATTATAGAGAAAATATGATTAATGTAATATTATTCAATTAATATTGAGCAATTTGGCATATAACTAACTTTATTTACCCTCTTTACCCTCATATTCTCTTTGTATCCAATTGAGCTTCAAATTTTGCATCCGAGAATAAGATGGTAAAGACGTTTCCAATCACCTCAACTATAAAAACATTGTTTTTAATAAAATTGATATTAAAAACATTGTTTTTAATATCAGTTTTAAAAATAATTTATGTTGACAAAATCAAAAAAATTACATTTCTTAGGTCCAAAAATGCCTTTTTATGATATAAACTATTATACATTAATTTCTAAAATATTTTTTTTTTGGCAAAGCTCAACAAGTATATTATTTATTAGACTCAAAAAATAACATAGTCTAGTCCAAACTAAAATTAATACAATTTTACATTACATCAACTATGTCATAAGAAAATTAAGTGGATTAACATTGTTAAAAATATATTAAAAAAAACTGGATTTTGACAATTTTATTACTATTTTATCTCAAAAAATTAAAATGAAGGAATTAAGCAATAAAATATAAAAAAAAATAAAGTAGAAATACCTCAATTTTAAATCTTGCCCAAGGTTCCTAAAATTTTCGTGCCGTCCCCAATTTTTAATTTAAATAATGAAATGTATTTATAAAGCAGTGGAGTGATTATTTTTTCGTATATTTGTACGCATGATTTCAACAAGAATTTTGACATTTTTACCCAAAATCCAAGTGAGAAAATAGGGAATCAACCCAACATAAGTCTACTCTAGTACTCCAACAATTGAGATATGACCTAAAAGAGACATATAGATAAGATATCTAAAGAATGAAATTTATTCTATTCTGTATCTAAAAAGAAAAATTGTTAAAATATATCCATGACTATATATGCTTAGCATATGTTATGAATTCAATTTATCTTCTCAACTTTGAATCTTTGGCCGACGCGATGCAATATACTTACCGACGAGTCATGATAGGGAATTCTTTATGCCTGATTTTGTTCTCCCTTAGAAACGAAAGCGATTGCTTTTTTTCTAGATTTTTTGATTTTTTTTTATAAAAAAATAAATGTTCAAAAATGTAAAAAAAACTAACTTAGATCAAACTAATAAATTTTTTTAAAGACTTTTAAGTAAAAAAATTTTAAAAAAAAACTAAGCCAAACATAGAAACTACCAGTCTGAAAGCCAAAAACCAAAGGCGAATGACACTAGCTAACCAACGGAGAGAGCTGTCCGAATTTTATCTCATGCTTCTAATTCTACAGCTGAAGACTCAAAAATACCTGCAAACTGGGAAACCCAGGACTTGTTAATGAGGCGCAGGAGAAGCAAACCAATTTAGGGACCATTTGGTAACTTTAACCTTATCATTTTTTTTTTGGCTAAAAATGCAAAAAAAAAAAAAAAAACATAGTCTGTTTGGTAAAAAAATTAAAAGCTAAAAAATAAATCAAAACACTAATTCATAGAATATTCTATTTAAACTACAATCATTTTAAAATATAATAATATCTATTATTTATAATTTATTTATTACTACTACTACCAACTACATATAATTGTTAATATCAAATATATATATAAAATGACAAAATTATCAAATCTGAACAAAAATAAAAAAGCTAATTTTGTACTCAAGTAACCAACTTAAAAAAAAGTTATTTTAAAAGTTAAGTTACTAAATAACTTATTTCGAACTAAATTTAGTTTTTTAGCTAAAAACTTAAAAAAAAAAAAAACTAGCTTTCAATTTTGGATTTTTTTTAATTTTGACTAAGTTTTTTCAGTTTTCCAGATTGTCTAAAATAATGAGATAAATTGAAAATATAAGAAAACTTGATAAAAGATTTAAAAAAAAACTAGAGTCGAAAATGAACCAGATAAGATCTAATTTGTTTACTTATTCTTTACTTAATTTTGTCTGTTTTGAATTCTTTTATATTTTTGTTTTAAAAATTACTTTTTGATTTGACTTAATAAAAGGATCGAGAAATTATAATAATTTAACTATGAGAGAAAAAAAATCACTAAGGATGGTATTTGGCATTACTGAAATTAGTAGTTTATAGATTGTAACTAGTAACAGAAGTTGTGAGTGTTTGGTAAATATTGTAACTTGTAGCTAAATTAAAAAAAAAAGTTATAAGTTGTAGCAGAAGTTGTGAGTGTTTAGAAAAATTTTTAATTTATAACTAAAATTAGTAACATGAAGCTAAAAATTTTAAACAGTAGATTTACCAAACACTTCCAAAGATCGATAAAGATAAATAAAATAAAATAAACAAAAAATATATTATCCCAAACAAGAGCTTTAATTAGTGATTGCATCGATCACCCACTTATCGTCTCTACGAAGTCTTTTTAATTTCTGGTAATCTTTGATGGAGATTAGTGAATAAAAACCTTTTAGACTTTTAGGCTGCATTTAATTGGAAGAATTTATGGAGGCAAAGACAGCGAAAGATAACGAAATGAATATGTTAATTTTTTTTATTGCCTTTATAATTAAATTAAATTAAATTAAATCTTTATTTCAATCAAATATAGTTAGTTATATAAATCATTTTACGTCATTCTACTATATTAAAAGTTATATTTTCAATAAAATTTCTCTTAATAAAACCTTTTAAAATTAATTGCCCTCGTCCCAACTTGCCCATTTAGCTCATAATAATAATAATAATAATAATAATAATAATAAAATATAGACATTATAATCTCTGCCCGTACCAAATTTGCGATTGGTTTAAAAAAATATATAATAGATAATCTATTGGGTAATGATTCATATGGTGTATAAAGTAGGAATTACATTTTCTACATCCCCACGGACCTTCGCATGTCCTCGTATTATATATATATGATTTTTTTTAATTTCTCTAATAAAAGAGATAGATACGATATTTATTTATCCAATTTATACTCTAATGACATAAAATAAATATTTTAAATATATATATATATATAAAACTTATTTTTAGAGCATATAATATGACTAAAGTATAAAAATATTATTTTTAGTTCTCATTTTTTATTTTTACTTCTTACATTTTATATTTTTAGTCTAATAATTCATTAACTTTAATTTTTTATTTGTTATATTATATATAATTTTTATTAGTATTATTAACTTAAAACTTAAGTAATATTCCCAATATATTTCCACCCTTGTCTCATCTCAATAACTTTTTCGATATTTTTCTTCAATTATGGTCCGGATGAACCGGTGATAAGTATGAATATTGGAGATTTTTCCCCACTTTCATACTGTCCCATTGTCATTCCTAGTTTAAAGTGTAGATTTTACCATTGTTGTTACTTTACATGTGTTTGTGGTGAGTTTTTTTAAAAAAATCTAGTACACCAATGCACTTAATGTGTTTTTTGGTGAGTTTTTTTTTTATTTTTAAATGTTTGTTTAATACTCCTTGATATATATATATATATATATATATATCATGATATATATATCATGAGCAATTATAAAATGTTTTTGAAGTAAATTGAAGTAGAGCATTATTTCACATTTATTAGTGTACGTAGTAAATTTTATAAATTTTTATTATTACTTTGTAACGTATCAAAATGTGACCAGTGATTAGATATAGTATTATACAAGAAAATTAAAATAATTGCCCCTACTCTACCAAAATAAATTTGTTTACAGAAGAGGAGCGTGTTATGTTCTTGAGAGGCAACCGCTGCTATGTCTTTCATAAATTTGGCTCACAAATATATTTTTATGATCGAATTTGTTCGTTACGTAGAACTCACTCACTTTGTTATTCATACAAAAAAAAAGAATTAATCTAATATCAATAAGTATGCTATTAAAAAATCTACTTATCTATTTTTTCTTAATATTACATTAATACGAACATAGAAGAAATAAGTGAAAGAAGCCGGCACAGTAAGCCGATCTGACATACGTTCAAACGCATATATAATGAACGGATCTTGTTATGCCCCAATTTTTTGAAGGTGGTCCTCGGTTTGTATTTGTAGAAAAGACGGGTCACCAAATGATTATTGCATAAATGCGACAAAGATGTGTTAAGTTTATCAAGTCATAAATTTGAAAAATAGAAGTCCATTTAACATTAAGTTTGGATGTGTCAGGTTACCTTTTAAAATCATTTTCAAAGCAAGCAATGCAAGAATTATGGAAATTAAGTTTTGAACATTGAGTTTGGGTGTGTCAGGTCACTCTTTAAAACCATTTCCAAAACAATCAATTCTAGATTTTTGAAAATTAAGTTTTAGACTTGAAAGGGGTAAGAAAATGCCAAAAAAATAGTTTTTGTTTAAAATGGCATAATAGCCCGACTTGATTTAAAATAACTTTCGTTTTGGTCTATGAATGAGACGAAAGATATGATTGAGGATTAACTGTTGCAAGTTGGAAAGGTGTTAGACACCAACATCGTTCTTTTGACACCAATTCCATTTAATATTAATCTTTTTGTTTAATAAATTATTTTAAACTTTTATGCATCCAAAAAAGAAGGTGTTTTGGGTAATATAATATTTCAAATATTTTTTTATGTAGATGAGGTATGATTTTATGGATGATTTTTTCGAGCTTGTTTGAGTTGCCTACGTATTCTTAAATAGGAATCAGATCAGTCGTAATTTGTGAGACCCGGACCTGTCTCTTTTTGAGATCTTTATATATGTTGATGCGTTTCTTTCCATATATGTATCTCTGTGTTGCATGGATTATGTGCCCGTTGTAGAATAGCATGTTTTGTATAGGTACTATACGTGTTAGGCATGCGGGAGTTCGGTTTTGGTTGCCTTTTCAGTTTTCTCTCCTCGCGACGATCATTCGAGCGGTGAGGAGCTTGCTCAAGCGGGCTGGTGGCAGAGTGTTGAACCATGGTGTGATTGCTCGAGCGATGGGTGTGCGCTCGAGCGGGGTAGTGGTAGAGCGTGGCTCGGAGTGGGGTCCGCTCGAGCGGTTCTTGGGCATTCGAGCGGTGGTGTGGCAGGGTCTATGTCAGCAAGGGGTCCGCTCGAGTTGTGGGGACCGCGCTCGAGCGGTGGGTCCTAGGCGCGAATTTCTATAGAAGGTTATAAATATCTTTTTAGGCGCAAAATATCTATTTTCAAGCAAATCTCTTTCTCTCTACCTTTTCTCTACTTCTCTCTAGCTTTCGGGTGGCCTGGGGCTTAGTTTTTCGCGGTTGGATAGCAGATCCTTATTATCGGCAACGTGGGCTTTACATCCATTCGGATGGATTCTCGTTTCGACGAGATTGGATTTTGAGGCGTCGAGCTTTTGGCTATTTGAGGTAGGATTTTAGACCTACTGGTATTAAAAGGGTAATATATGAAATTATACTTGCTTTTACCGGGTAGAAATGCATGAAATGCAGTTTACATGTTTTAAACCTTGGTTTATGGGTAAAAGTGGATTTTACGCATTTTCTCGATTTGATACATGATTCGGAAGTGTTGAGATCCATAGTTTTCAAAAGAAACTTTGAAAACAAGGTGTTTTTATGAAAAACATGATTGTGGAGATTTGGAGCTAACCATTGGGGTTGAGTCTCAGTTTTACTAAACATATGTTGTTACATGCTTGTAGATCTCCATGTTGATGGATTGGATCCCTTTATATACATGTGATGTAAAACTGTTTTACGAGTTTTCTTGAATGTTATCCATAGAATACCGTGACGATGGGTTTGGTTGAGTTGGGTTTTCATTGCTCCTCGTTGTAAGTCCAGAAACGTGCGCAGCGTAGGTGATTTGTACCTTCTAGTTAGTCCCCGTAAATTGAATGATTGGGTGGTTTGTACCCTTAGGCTCAGGTCCCGTAAATTAAACAGTAGGTGCTCTATACCTTCGGGTTGAATCCCATAAATTGAGTGCTTGGTGGGTGTTTTGGACCCTCGGGCTTGATATGTAAATTGAGTAGTTACGTTGTTGTGACTCCGTATAGAATTTGTCATTATCAAGCTTGTGGGCCTAGGGTAATGGACGAGAATTTATAGTTGTTACCTTTGTCGGTATGGCAGAGTCAGTACATAGGATCTTATTTTACAGTGTTTTTCTCGGTTGTGTGTTCCGAGTGGAAAAATAATATTTTATTCCGGTTGTATGATCCGAGTGAACAAAGATCATGTTCTTATTACTGTTTTATTACAACTTTCCCTTAACTGTGGCATGATATATGTTAGGATAATATGCACAGTTTGAAGGATGAAAATGTGAGTTTTATGAGACAAAACCGTTTTAAGGCCCGTGTTGGCTTGTTGAAAAATTTGTGATTTTTGAGAGAAAAAATCATTTTTGGCTTCTGTGGTTGAGCCTGTGCGTGTATAATTGTATAGTCTGCTTTACAGTTTTATTGTATTTTTCTATTGGATTTCGGCTCCCGGTGTGAAATTTTGCTGTAAAAACATTTTCAGATGACCACGTGGAGTTGACCTAGAGGGTAGTGGTGATGGAGAGCTTGCTGTAGTTTTTCTGTTTTAAACATGTACTTATACATGTGATACCTGTTTCAGAAGGCTGATTTTGCACACCTTTCGGCGATATATTTGTTCATGTATGAGTTTGCACGATTTCTGTTTATGAGAGATAAACTTGGAGATCTTTATCCAAATATTGTAATATTTTATAGTTAATGATATTCCAACTGCAAATCTTATTTTTTTAAATAACTGTTTTGGTGGGTTTTTGCGTGACCCTGACGTTTGGGGCGTGACATAGTTTGTACTCAAATGCATGATTAAGTATGTGTGTGCCTACAATGGCAAGCAAATGGATATATGGATAAAGTTTGCATATTCTTAAATAGAAATAAGATCAATCATAGTTCATGCTCAAATGCACGATTATGCGGGTGTATGTGCGCCTACAATTATAAGCAAATCAATATATGGATAAAAGGGTTTGATTAGAAAAATAGGATATTATTATTATTATTATAAGAAAAAGTTGAGAAAAGTTTATTTTTCTATTAGTATAGAAAAGTATAGTTTGTCTAAATATTTTTTTAAAAAAAAGGTGAAAAGAGTGGTGTTTTTCTATAGAAAAATATATATATTCTTTTATTATAAGAAAATAGGTGAGAGAGTTGGTTATTTTTTTTATTAATATGGAAAAGTATAGTTTTTCTTATTTTTATAAAAAGATAGGTTGGAAGCATAATTGTCGATACTGACCGTACCGGTCGATATCAGTCGGCACGTATCGGTTTAGAATAACACTGGTATGTTAAATACTTAATTTTGTATCGGTCAAAATACCGGCCGATACCGATAAATATCAGATACGTACCGGTTCATATTTATTTACAAAACACTAAATTTAACATATTTTCTTTCTTTGTAATTTTTTTATTATTATACTTGAATTCTAGATTCAAATAATAACATATATAAATGAGTAGTTCTAAAGCTAATCAATATTAAAAATTTTAAATGCTAAATTTATATCTTTTAAGTTAGCTATATCTCATTCTAAATAATAAGATTAAATATTAATTTAGACTAATTAATTGAAATATTATGTTAGAGAAATATTTATATTTTACTAAATTATTTATTGTTGAATATATATATATATATATAATATTTTTCTAGTGATAAATTCAAAACGGTATTCGATATTTCACCAATATTGATACGTATTGTATCCATTAAAGAATCGATATACTGTCCAATACAGTATTCAGAACTATAGTTGGAAGGTTTGATTTTCTATTAATCTTGAAAAATATAGTTTTTCTTATTTTATAAGAAAAATTATACTTTTCTATTAACTAATTTTATAAGAAAATAGAAAAATAGGTAATAAGAAAAAATTAAACTTTTCTATTAACCTATTTTCTTAATTTTATTAAAAAATATTAAAAATGGTTATTTTTCTATTAATATAGAAAAGTATAGTTTTTCTTATTTTATGAGAAACTAGGTTAGAAAGTTATTATTTTTCTATTATTATAAAAAAATATAATTTCTCTTACTTTATAAGAAAATAGGCTAGAGGTACACGTGTACCTCATCTAAGCATTAACAAATTTTTTTGCTTTGTTGCTTAATAGCTAAGGAAAATGAAGGGGCACAAAGAAGGTATGATTTTGATCTCGGAAGAGTGCTAATAGGGTAAAAACAACATTTCGGATATAACTGTGGACTCCATTTTGCTCACATCATTCCTGGTTAGCGGACACGATATTTGAGAGTTGCCAAACAACAAACTTTTATTTTATTCGGCACTAGCCAAATGGATTTGGTCCTAACCAAGTTTTTCACATAAAAAATTATGGTATTGACTCTCCGAATTTTTGTCATCCCAGGAAATTAAAACAAATACTGCATATTTGGATCGAATAAGCCACAAAATTAAGATCAAATATGATAAAAAAATGACCGTAATTAGTGTTGACTAATTCATTTTTTGAAAAGAAATATGCATATACTATTGGACATGATCATATCATTCACGAACTATTTATGGTATGCAAGGAGAAACTATGTTTACAATGGAAGAAGGCTAAAAATAGGTCATTGGGTCCTCTCAAAGGAAAAACGGTAATTCAAGTATTTCGGGTTTGAACATGTGAAGTGTTGTTCATAGCGTTCTGAATTTTGTATTATGTAAAAAAAAAGGATTGAGAAAGTATCACATTTTTCTTCAAATTTTTTGAATGGTTGATTTATCGTTTGTGGGTGCATCGGGTCCGATATTGCAGATTTTTACCGTTGGATGCCGTCGATCTTGTAATAACTTTTTCTGATTTTTGTGAGCTTGTTATAGTTAATAGGCTCTGATTTGAGTTCTCATAGATGGATTGTCGCGAATTTCCCTCGTGCAGTCATTAAAAAAATTAAATAATATAAACTTTTTTCTTGAATATTTTGAAAAGCGGAACAAAAATAGAGTGTCAACATATTCAATAACAAAAGTATATTCAAGAGCTAAACTTATTGAGAGCACAACTACATGGTATTTGATCTCATGAGTACAACATATACCTTCGTCTAATTTGTTAACTTAATAAAGCAGTGAACAATAACCCTTTTTTATTTATAGTATGGAAGGCAAAACTATTTACAATGGAAGGCGCCAGGCCCCACCCCCAAACCTCTTATATAAATGTATGGGTTATAATTCGTACTTTAAGGCACTCTCAACATAATTTAAATTAGTTAAAATTAATTATTTTTCCAAATACTCCTAATAAAAGATTAATTAATAAAAAATTAATTATCTTTAAATATCAGAAAGCTAATTATTAAAAAATTAAATTTAAAATAAAAAAAGATAAAAGAATAATTAATTTTAATAATTTATTTTCTAATTTATTTTCATCATTGTATATGCTGAATAAGAAAATGCATACATATGTTCCAAGATATACAGGGAGAATAAGTTTTTTGATTTTTTTCCAACATTCCTTATGTTGAATAAGAAAATCCATAATCATACCCCCGCTCGTGCCGGGTATGATTTTGTTTCTTGGTTTGGGTTTCCTCCCAACATTGACCGCTCGAGCGGTGGTTGTGCGCTCGAACGGGATGGTGGCCGAGAGTTAGGTCGGTGGGTGACCGCTCCAGTGGCGGTTGTGCGCTCGAGCGGGGTTGTGGCAGTGTGCTATGTCGGTAGGGGGCCGCTCGAGCGGTGGTTAAGCGCTCGAGCCCTTGAGCAGTGTTGGCTTTCGGGTTAGGTTTTGGTTCTGTGGGTTTTTGAGTGTTCATGTGAGTGGATGTTGAGTTATATGGCGGATGGCGTCATGATGTAAAGTTATATCTAACTATGTACGTTTAGAATTGGCTATGTGCATTTATAACTCTGTTTATTTATGTACGGATTATATAAGTGGATTACATGATTTTAGTATCGTTACGTGTATCGTGGTTGTATGTTTTAAAATTCAAAAATATTATAGGTATGGTTATGTGAAAAATGAGGAACGGATGCATGTGATGTATGTTGCTTGAGTTGCAAGTGTTGTGTGAGTTGCGCGTGTAACATGTGACGTGGTTTGTGTAACGTAGTGATAGTACGTTGTTTCATGCATTTAAACCCTGGTTTAGTATGTATGGTATTTTTGTGAGAGTGTATTCTCGGGATGGTTGTTTGTGGGTGTTTCACGTGACCTGGAGTTTGAGGCGTGACAGGTTGACCTTTGGAAGTCTGGTGGTTTGGAGTGCAAGGTTTTAGGATTTTGAGGGTTCGAGGTCCAAGGTCCAAAGTATGGCATTCAAGGTTTAGGGTCGAGGGTTCGAAGCTAAGTATTCGGGTCGAAGGCCAAGGACAAGGGACCGAGGGCTAGTCGGGGGTTGGGTTTTGGAGTCCAAGGTTTGAGGTTTGGAGTTGGGGGCCGAAGGCAAGGAATCTGGGTTAGGTTTTGGAGTCTAGGGACCATAGGTTTGGGTTGGGGTTTGGGGTTCAAGAGGCTGAAGAGCAAAAGTCGAGTTTTAGAGTCCAAGAATCAGGTTTTGGGGGTTGAGATTTGGAGGTCCCCGCACCATTTTTTCCATTGCCTTCACCACTGTCCCTCGGCCCTCACCATTGCCACTACCTTTTACCACAATCATCACCATTGTTACCAATACTAATAATACCACATTCACTAGTACTATTATTTTTAAAATTGTAACCAAGTACTTAAAAAATAATTTCTAAAAATAATTTTCTATAAAAGTATTTTTCTAATGAAAGTATTTTTTGTCAAAACAAATGAATCGTTAATAAAGATTTCTTTCTAATAATTTGGCCCTCCAATCAAAATTCTTGCTCTAGTTTTATGTACGATGGAATCCATAATTTAGACCGATACAAAAGTGAATATTATTTACCCATCTTCTTCAGTGAATATACAAAATAGACTCCTAATTTACGGTGCAAATTACACACTATGAAGTAATTATTCAATATTTTAAAAGCACATTTAATTAATATTTCACTTTTATAATTGTTAATGTAATTAATCTATACATATTAATTCTTTCGCAAGCCAATATGCTTTAATCCGCCCATGGAAAATCTGAGTGAAAGGTGTATTGTTTAAAAATATTAAGGCCCAATTGGCAGTTTGACTTTTTTTTTTGGCTAAAAACACAAAAAGTCAACATTGCTTGTTTGTCAAAAAAGTTAAAAAGTTAAAAAGTCAAAAAGTCAAATTAAAATACAAACTTTTAAAATATTTAAATTAAACTTTCATCAATTTTAAAATATAACAATAACTCTTATTCATAACTTATTTACTACCACTATCAACTACATATAATTGTTAATATCAAATATAAAAGGGTAAAATTGTCAACTTTAAACAAAAAGCAAAAAAATTAACTTTTTTAGCTAAACAATCAATTTTAAAAAAATTAACTTAAAAGTTAAGATATTAAATAACTTATTTTAAATTTAATTTAACTTTTTAATTAAAAACACAAAATAATAATAAAAAAACTAACTTTTACCTAGTTACCAATCGATGCCTAAATAATTGATCTGGGTGAAGAAGTGGACGAAAGGAAGCAGACAAAAGGCATTGACGTTAAAATTCCCATAAAAAAAAAAAATTTAGCAAGTTGTTTGAGTGGAAGGGAAACAAGGACACATGAACAACTGTATTTTGTTATAATAGTTTCAGTAATACTAGGTTACATATGATTCTACAGATTAACTATAAAAATTAAAATGAAAAATTAGTAAATAATTTAATTTATAAGTTATTTATTATTTTTCATTTAGTATAAGATTTTTTAACGAGAAAGATTCATTCGCATAAAAATTTTAACGCGTAAGGTTCTTTTAAGACAAAAATACCCTAAAACAGATAAATTTATCTATATTTTTTCAAAATATATATGAAAAATACAGATAAACTTATATATCTTTTATTGAAAGTACATGTAAAAAATACAGATAAATTTATCTGTCTTATTGAAAATGCGTATAAAGAACACAAATAAATTTATCTTTGCTTTTTTAAAATATGTATAAAGACACGAATAAATTTATCTGTCTTTTATTGAAAACACGCATAATGAATACATATATATTTATTTGTGTCTTTTCAAAATATATATAAAGACCACAGATAAATTTATCTGTTAAATATAAATATACATACATATAAATATCAAATAGATATTAAACAGATGAATATCAAATAGACAAATTTATATGTTTGTTATGCAAAACAGATAAATTTATCTATTTAGAAGGTATTTTCGGAAGAAATTGCGCAATTAGACATTGCGCATTAAAATTTTGTTGATAAATCTTACGGGTTAAAATTTATTTTTTTGAACCTTTAGTTAAAAGTATCAATTTAAAACACTTAATAATTTTAATATAAATAAATGAACATGATCAAATTTTTTGTGATTTATATAATTAATTGGTTGTGTATAAAATATTTTCCTAATAGTTTACTTCGAAAGGTAAGAGTGGGGACCTGTGCTGGGACTCAAGTAAAAGGAATACCATGTGTAATTATGGATATGGGTTATTATTATTTTAATAAAAATATTTTTTTATCATGGAGTTTTTTTTGGAATAGTTATTTATTTATTTTATTTTGATTATTTTTGTTTATATAAATTTTTTTCATCATTTAGTTAAATTATTGTGTTTTTTGACTTATCTTATCGAGACGAGCTGAAAAAGTAAAAAAAAATTGATTAAAAATATTTTATATTGCTTAATTTTGTACTTAGTGAACTATGTTTATCTTTTGATTAATTTTTTTTGTTACTTTTTTAGTTTATCTCATCAAAACAGGTCAAGAAAATAAAAAATTTAATCAAATAATAATAGTTTAGAAAAGACCAAATGTGCAAAAAGTGGAAAAATCTAGTTCAAATAAGACTAATATAATTATAAGAGATGTCATGTCCCAAATATCGGGTCACGCGAAAAACCACATAACAACTACCAAAATCGCCTAAACAAAAAGGATTTAAAACCAAAAACCCAAGCAAGGCCAAAACCTTTGTAAAAACGTACTACCGAGAATTTATTTGAATTAAAAGAGTAGTCAAAAGACTACAGTTACAACCTCACAAGTTAAGTCTTTAAAAAACAAAATACGAGTTTTGGATAAGAAAATCTTTTCGTTTTAAAAAAAATTTAGGCCGTTCCAAAATCTACCTCGAAGCACAAAGGTTTATGTGAAGCAAAAATCATTTGAAAATCCCGTTTGTAAACCGTTTATCCCAACAACGAAAAACGTAGTATGAAATTACAGAAAACAACAACCAACCCAAGATTCTCTCGAAAGCATTAAAATATGCATATATCCATAATCATAGTATATGATTTACAATATGTTACAAATAAACATGTAACATATACAACAGGTACAAATTACCTATCAAGACAAAACAGACGTCTTGTCATCAGTCACCTCTGGGCACCACCGGATCAACCTACATGACCACGCTTACCTGAAAAAAATTTTACAACAAAAATTTTACACCGTGAACCGAAACCTAATAGAAACAAACAATAAAGCTATAAAGCAGGCTATGCAATCATAAGCATACAAGCTCAACCACAGGAGCTAAAAACGTTCTCCATCCTGAAAATCACAAGTTTTCCATCAGGCTAACACGAACCTCAAAACGATTTTATTTCATAAACCTCCATATTTCCGTCCTCAAAATCATGCATATCATATAGTGGGAGCTAACTCAACCATAGAGCTAAAAACGTTTTACGTCATAAAATTCCATGTTTTCCCATCAAACTCCGAAAATAGTTTTTCCTTCACAACTAAGTACTTAAATAATGCAAAACCACATTTTATAGTTAAAGAAAAACAGTAATCAAAACATCATTCCCTCACGGAATGTACAATCGTGAAAAAAGCAGAATATGATCATATGTATCGACTCCATCACAAGGAGATAGAGGTAACAACTATAGACTCCTGCCAATTACCTAGTCTCGAATCATTTAAGACCTGCTAGGTAATGACAAGTTCCATACGGAGCACCATGACGAACCACTTAATTTACGGGCGACAACCCGAGGGAACTAAGCACCTAACCGTCTCAATTTACGGGAACTAACTCGAAGGACCTGAGTACCTACGCTGCGCACGTTTTCGGACTTACACCGAGGGCAACTCGTGCCAAATACACGTCATCCCGGTACATCTAGATAATCTACTAAAAACTGAATTGTAGCATCAACTACAAAACCTTTTCGCAAGTATACATTATACATGTATATTGATCCATCCATCGACATGGAGATCAACAAAACATTTCAAAATATTTTTTTCCGTTTTCAACAAAACGTTTCAAAACCTGAGACTAAATCCCGAAGGAGAGCTCCAAACCTCCAAAACACCAAGTGTTGAGATTTTTCATAAAATCACCATTTCCCACCGTTTTCAAGAAAACCCATTGAAAACCATACTACTACATGTCATACAGTACTATAAGCTAAGAAAAGCGAACAACGTGCTTTCTATAAGAAAAAACAAGGCTTAAATAGAAAATATGACATTTGATGCATTTTTACCCGGTAAAAACACATATAATTGCATATAACACCCTCATAACAGCAATAGGTCTAGAATCCTACCTCGACGAGTCAAAACTCGAAACCTCAAAAATCAAAGCTCGACGAAACTGAATTCTGTCTGGATATATACGAAGCCCCCAGCACCAACACCAAGAATCCACAGTCCGATCGCTGAAAACCTAACCCTAGGCCCCTTAAAATCTAGAGAGAAGGCAGAAAAATGAGATAGAGAAACTAGATCTGGAAAGAAAATATTTCAAAATATTTCCAAAGCTAGATATTTATAGGAAAACGCCAAAATCTACCAAAACACACAGGTCAGTCGACTGGACCCCCAATCTAGTCGACGGAAAAACCTTATGGAAAACCAAAAATATCCCACCGCCTTAAGTCCAGTCGACTGGACTCTCTTGGTTAGTCGATTGAACCACCAAAAACCCAATTCAGCCGACTGAACTCACCCCTTCAGTCGACTAAAATCCTTACTGGAATTTTCTCAAACTGTTTTATGCTACATAACAGGTTTTATAGCCTAAACATTTGCCAAACAAATCTCTTTCAAACCCAAACAAGCGTAAAACTCATACGCACATCCTGTTCTATTCTGAAAAAACAAAACCCCAACATATCAAGATCAAAGGTTAACTCAAACTCTGTCAACACTTAAATTATTCTCAAAATAAACTGGGTCAGGGTCTCACAACTCTCCCCCCTTAAAGGAATTTTGTCCTCAAAATTCAACACGGCTTCGCAAGCCAAACACAACCCATCAATCATCAGCAACCTCTGATGCAAGCTCAACAACACTGTACAACAGCAGAAATGCCCCGACAACGCTGCACAACAGCAGACATGCCTCAACAACTGAAACCCCACAACTAAAATTGTTACATAACTGATACCAAGAATACACATCCATAAGGAATCAATCTCCATACAGACTGTTCACACGTGCAAGTTCCACTGACATCACCGTCATCCCGAAAACATTCATAAAATATCGGATCAAGATCCAACTCATGCTACCAAACCCTAACACAGAACTCTCGCTAACATAACTACTCCAGCAACAAACGCAAAGCAAGAGACTAATTCACCACGGTACCTGATCTCAAACACGCTTTATACTCGAACACAGAGACTTCACCCTTGTCCTCATTGCCACATACTAGCTCAATCACACCTCACAATACCCACCAAGGACTATCTCCACAAGTCCAAACACATGACGTCGAGCTCCGACATCGATCACGTGAAGTCACACACCCCGCACACAAACTTTACTCAAATCCTGACGATGACCAGATGACCACTGACTTCGATGCCACATCATCACCCTACAGATGCCAAGATTAACACCACTGAAGCTGACATGCTGCTGATCCACGAGCAACAACACAACACTCGACTCCAGAGAGAAGCTCACCAGAGAGAAGCTCACGTAACTCACCTGGAATACCAAAGAATGTATCTCAGCAAACCCTCCGATCTTCATCCTCTACTCGAACTTCTATCACGA
>JAOTRH010092915.1:0-16432 GCA_034768845.1 Heliamphora exappendiculata
AGAAATAAATAAAATGAATCAATGAAAGTGATTGCATAATATCTTGCTCATTCACACCTCACAAATCATGCATTGCATTATTTTAGTTTTTGTCCTACGGGCTTCGGCTCATGTACGTTGTTTAACATTTTTTTCAGGTCTAGATGAACAGGAGAAGAATTTAGATATATTTGAGCAGTTCCCTCAAGCTTTGGGGATTAAGTGGTGATTTTTGTTATATTGTGAACTTAATGTACGTACAGGTTGTATGGATTCTATGGAAACATCTTCATATTTTGCAAAACACTTGGGGATTTGATATGTCTTATTATTCAAGTAGATTAATATAAATGTGATGGAAATATATGTTTACTGTAGAACCGGAGAATATGATTAGTATGGATATTGAGAATGGTTTGGAATCACCTTGATGGGGAAATTATGAATTATGCAATTGTTAAGTTATGATTGTGAGTTGGAATTCAGGCGGTGCCTAATGTATGGAGTGATAATGTATGGAGTGATATTTGAATTCTATAGGTTTATAGGAAATTTGGGATAGCCCGAAAAACAGAAGAGACTTTGTTCAAATTTTTAATTTTTATACTTAGAATATTTTTAATTTTTAATTTTTAATTTGGGATAGCATTTAATGCAAGATCTTCCTCCTTTAAAGAACCTAAACTTCAAAGAAACTAGATATGCGTCTTTTGCATCATATGGTCAACCACATTTTCCTTCTCCAGTTAAAAAAATTTGGTGATATCTCATATATGTACGTATTTATTATGTGGTGTATTCTCAAACAAAAAAACTTTAATTTAAAATTTTTGTTCATTTCTCATATACTTCATTCCCACAGCAAGAAGTATATGAGACATCTTGGTGATGTCTCACCAAATTTGGTGAGACATCAGCAAGAAGTATATAATGTTGATTTGAAAATGGTGTAATATAAAGATTGATGGAATAGTGGAATACATGTTTATAAATTTTGAATATAAAGAGTGACTTGATTTCTTAACGTTGCGTTATTGTTGAATATATATATATATATTATATTATATGAACCTGAACTTGTACTTGAGACGTGTGAAATTTATGAACTAAAAGTCATATTTAAATGTATAACTCCAAATTGGATGAAGATTGAACGAGGTGAATATTTTCGATTCATTAAAACATGGGTAGCTTTAAAACTTGTTAATTCGAATTGGGAAAAAGATGAAGTTATGACAATAGTGGAAATAAATTAGATCTTATGTTTGTGTTGAAATTATGAGGATAAGCCATATAAAAAGGGAAGGGAAGAATGAGACTAAAAGGCTAATGATGAAACAAAAAAAGAGAGAAAATAATAAATAAATAATTTGGGAAGATCTTAGAATATGAAATAACTAAGAGTTTGTGATTGAATAAATGACCAAAATAAAATGATTTGAAATTAACTAATTAAAAGAATTTATCCGTTAAATTAAACATGGGAATCAAATGAGAAATTGATGGGTGGATGGTTTATGGACATGTGTGAGTTGTGATTATGGATGGTATAATAAAAATCAAATTTGAAATTTGTACTGGTAAAATATAAAGCGGTCATGGATTCATGAGAATTGGACAGACGATTAATGTTAGAAATTATGAAATGTGATTGAAAATTACGATTTATTGGATATTGGGTTTTATTGAATTGATATGGTAGTGATTATGAGATTTGATTTGGGGAGATGGACTCCCGGTTACTAATGAATAATGTTGCATTAATCGAATATTGAACCGACAGTTGTTTGATTGATATGGATGTAATTAAGTTGGGCTTGACTAGCTCCGCAGTGAAAGACCGAAAACTTGCACAAACTGGGTACCGTGCTCCCTCGGGTTACCCCCCGTAAAACGGATGTGATTGTGTCGTGGTGAGTTATAGAGCTATCTATTTACCAATGGTTTCGCGTAGCCTATTGGGAGGATAGGGAATGATTTCTATAAGCTACACCCGGCGTTGGTATTTGATGATTGTAGAGATGAATTTTAGAGCTATCTATTCACCAATGGTTTTGAGCAGCCTATTGGGAGAATAGGGAGGGGTTTCTATAAGCTACACCATATGTCGGTTTAGTATTGGATTGATGAAATGAAATATAAGTGTAGATAATGAAGTAATGAAT
This sequence comes from Heliamphora exappendiculata, assembly GCA_034768845.1. Classification (NCBI taxonomy): domain Eukaryota; kingdom Viridiplantae; phylum Streptophyta; class Magnoliopsida; order Ericales; family Sarraceniaceae; genus Heliamphora; species Heliamphora exappendiculata. Next base: position 2,145 of record JAOTRH010092915.1, read on the forward strand.
TAATAAGAAAGTTAATGGTTTTATGGTAGACAAGCGTACGTTGGTATTCAAAGACTTATTAAAAGAAAATGAGAATGAAAGTAAGAACTAAAGAAAAATAAAGAAAAACTATAATTTATGGCAAGAGAAGACAAGAATGGAAATAAGAGAATGTCAATGATTGAATTAGAATGGATAATGAGCCTAAAAGGAATGAGGAGATAGAAAGAGAAATAACGAAAGACAAAATATGATTAATGAGAAAGAAAGAAAAAGAATAAAGATAAAAATTTAATTGATAAATTAAGACGCTGAAGTGGGTTTAATGATACTATAACATGGAAATAATTAACAAACAAACAAAGTGGATGAGTTAAGTGAATTTGAAGCCAAGAAGTCTAAATGAATTTATATTATCTTTGAAATTTATATGAACTGAAGTGTAAGTGAATTAATAAATAAATAAAATGAATCAATGAAAATGATTGCATAATATCTTGCTCATCCACACCTCACAAATCATGCATTGCACTATTTTAGTCTTTATCCTACGGGTTTCGGCTCAGGTTCGTTGTTTGACAATTTTTTTAGGTCCAGGTGAACAAGAGAAGAATTAAGATATATTTGAGCAGTTCTCTTAAGCTTTGGGGATTAAGTGGTGATTTTTTTTATGTTGTAAACTTAATGTACGTACAGGTTGTATGGATTCTATGGAAACGTCTTTATATTTTGCAAAACACTTTGGGATTTGATATGTCTTATTATTCAAGTAGATTAATATAAATGTGATGAAAATGTATGTTTACTGTAGAACCGGAGAATATGATTAGTATGGATATTGAGAATTGTTTGGAATCACCTTGATGGGGAAATTATGAATTATGCGATTGTTAAGTTGTGATTGTGAGTTGAAATCCAGGCGGTGCATGATGTATGGAGTGATATTTGAATTCTACTGGTTTACAGAAAATTTGAGATAGTCCAAAAAACAGAGGAGGTTCAAACCAAAAATAGGGGTTTAAAGAAAAAGTGTCGTCGGTGATTCGGTAACGTTGAGTCATTAAGTGGAATTCACGTGACCCGGGGTTCGGGGCGTGACATTATCCCAACATTGTCCTGTTCAATACACACAAAATTTACTAGCACAGAGAGTCAGAACAATAGACGATGCTATTATTTATTTTCTATAACCAAGACAAGCCTAATAAAACTCGGTGCTGCAGTCATACCGATGGTTTGTCCATATCTATCTAAACTGTGAACAAATACTTATATTCTACAAGAATCTATAATCTGGTATTCTGTGTGTATGTCGTACTCTGCATACAAGATTAAATACTGTAAGAATAAATGATATCCATATATCACATTAAAAAAATAATATTGCATATATTACTCATTAAGATTCTTATAAAATAAAAAAATTAATTTTATTAAAATAAAATTAAATAGTAAAATTAATAAATTTCATGATTTTTAGTATACAACCCTAATAGTTGGTGGAGTCCCACTACATCTCCGCTAGTGTTATGTGCAAGACCCGGCCATTACTAGTGCCCTCCAACGTGGTGATAAAGTGGCCGAATCCTGCCACATTGATAATGTGTCTGCTGCGTTGTGGGAGGGCCGTGTACCACTCTAGGACATCAGGGGAGCCACCAAAATCTTGGATGCGAAGCGTGCCCTGAAACAAAACAAAACAAATGAATTAGTGAACAATAACAAAATCCAAATCAAAATGCGTAACGAGATAACTAAAACAAGTTTTCAACCAGATTTTCAAAACTAAAGCATACGAGTTACTTGTTTTTTTTATCCAATGGACGATAATCAAAACAAAATCTCAAATCTAATTTCAAATTCACCAAACAGATTCCAAAATAACTCCATGCAATCCAAACCTCATTCAAATTCAAATTCCAATTTTCAAAAAAAAAAGTTTTCAACTTCCAACCAAATCCAAAATTCGATTTTGATTCTCAAAAGATGATGACCCAACAAAGGATAATTTAGGTTCAAATTCAACTTCTGACGTTAAAATCCAACTTTAAGTCAAACCAAATTCGTTTCATTTTTGAAATCTCAAAATCCAAAATCTTATCCTCATTTTAAATCTAATAATAACTCAATCCAATCAATCCAATATGTTTGATCAAATTCAAACATTAGGATTCAACTTCAAATTCAATGGAAGCTCGAATTCGCTTAAAATTTAGTTCAATGCAAAATAAACCTAACTCAACTTGTCCCAACCTAAAAATTCAAAAGTCAAAAGCTAGAATCCAACCGATTCCAATCCATTCAAATTCAATTTTTAATTCAGAACAATCAACATTCAAACTTCCCAAATTCCAAGTTTCAATCTTAAATCAACCTACTTTTAAATATCGTTTTAATCCCAAAACCAAAGTTCAACATGGTTTCCTTTCCAATTCAAACCTGGTTTTCAAATTTGATTCGACCTAAAATTTATCTCAGCCAAAAACCTCATTTTTTTAAAGTTCTTTTTCGAATTCAAATTCCAAATTAACCAAATTTTGCACAAAACCGCTTTAAACAATCAATTTCAATCTCAATGCAAGGTTCAAACTCAAAATTACCCCCATCTTCAAGATTTGATCCAATCCAATCCAATTTAATTTCAATCCCAATTCAATATACACTTCAACTTCAATTCAAACGCAACCTCAAGTCAATTTCAGCTCAATCTCATTAAATCAATTTTAAATTTGATCCAAATGCGTTGACATAGTTTTAAACTCAAAGTTTGATCTTAGAAATCAATTCAACTTGATCCAATCCATTTAAATTCAAATTCAACACAAATTCAAATTCAAGATATGACACTCAACTGTAGTTTGATATAATCATTCCAAATGAATATGTGGGTTTTCATTGATTTTCATATCAAAGCAAGTAAAACTAATTTTTTTTTAAAGGGTTCGGCTTACCGCAAGGTTCACAACTGAAATGTGCTTCTCACGACGCCGAAGAAGAAGCTCGAGCTCATCCATCACGTCTGGAAGGATGAACCGCTTCATCACGAGCCTCGTCAATCGATGATCGAGGGGAATGTACGTGGCCGGGTCAAAATTCTCTGGTATGCTCAGTACACTAAGGAGAAGATCCTCCTCACTGCCTCCTCCTTGGTCACCAGTCACTCCTCCTCCACTGTCGGTGCCACCCACATCATCACGCACAAATTCAAAGCCTCTGAACACAACCATGTATAGGAGAGGAAAGAGGGAGAGAAGAAATATCTTCGAAGAAAACAAAAAGCTGAGAGAGAGAATGAGAGAGCTTGAGAGAATCGAGAGACCGAGAGAGATGAGAGCGGGAGAGAGTGAGAAACATGCGAGAGAGAGTGAGAGAGATGAGAGGGCCAAGAGAGAAGAAAGGTTTTTTGTTTCATGCGAATGAGTTTTTTTCGAACAAACCCAGATCCATAACTTGTCATAGACCTCACCGCCGTGAGATCTGTTCCTTTTAAAATTCATAGCGGCAACATCTGAACCCAGGCTGTGAATTTTGATTCTCACGGCCGTGACAAATGCCCAAAGTTACTAATGGCCACCACATTGGACCTCCAGGCCGCAACATAACTAGGGCTGAAAGTTCTAGCCGCGACTTCCTGATGTAACAGTTGCTATGTTTTGATTCCCCCTTTGTTGAATATCAACCATCAAGCTATACGCGGCTCTTATTTTGATTCGATTAGCCCCCTTTTTGAGGTTTATGAGAAATAAGCCATGTCTTTCGGCCCTTGCATGACCTGAAAATGCCCCTCAAAACCCTCAAGATTTCGGTCGCCTTCATGACATTAAACTAACCCACAGGTCCTCACATGACCTAAAAATGGCCCCCTAAAATGTTTGGTCCTTCTCATGACTTTAAACTGACTTCTCGGTCCTACTCATGACCTTAAAATGACTCACCGATCCTTGCATGACCTGAACTGTCCCTTTCTCTCGGTCTTTCTTATGACTTTAAACTGTTTCTTAGATCTTTCTCATGACCTTAAACTGACTCTTTAGTCCTTTCAAGATCGAAAATTGATCCCTAGTAATGTTCGGTACTCCTCACGACCTTAAATTGACCCTCTGGTCCTTTCATGACCTAAAAATGATCTTTGATAATCGATGGCCTATGTTGTGACCTTAAATTTTGTATGTTTATATCGTTCCTATTCGCATCATAAGATATTTGTCATGTAGGGGGCCATTTGTCATGGATCATGATTAGCCTGTTGGCATCATAAGATATTACCGTCTATCAAAAAATGCCATTTCCATTAGAAAATGTGCTGATGCAAAAAATTCGAGGAAAAATGTACTTTTGAGTCGGCAAATGAGCCGATACAAAAAAACTTGAGGCAAAAAGTACTTTTTTTGTAGTATCTACCTCACGATTGGGAGTTTCAATGGCACTATAATCTCAATTTTCAAAACACGGATTAGCACGTGTTGGAAAGAGGGCCAATCTTTATCAAGTATAAGTGGACCCAAAACTCAGTTCGAAATGCCTTCGATGGCAAAAAAACCTTTTACCGGGCAAAGCTTCCCTTTTAGGAAAAACAAGAATTCATAATTGGGTAACCTCTCTCAACGGAATATAACAGGTTGGACACCCGTATAAATTGGCAGTTTGGAAAAATAATTAATTATCATTCATTATTCACACACACATGTTTCATAAAAAAAAATAGATAGCATAATGAAAATATCATTGCATTTGAAAGTAAAAACCACATGCTATCATTCAAAACTTATGATTTCACAACATGAACATGGAAGCATTTAAAAAGATGTATTTCACATGTCAATTGTTCAATGTAATATGTAAGCACTCAAACCATGTTTAAATGATACGTATACCACCTCTTCTAAATGGTCTAAGACTCAAATCTCTGATGATAAAATCTCGGTGCCTATCAAGTAATTAAAACATTACGTAAACATTGGGCACTACCTCCTATTATCACACGGTAAAGGAAAGGTTCGGGTTTTTGGGTCGGTTCTATGGTTGATAGCTCAAACCTTATTCTTTTAAGTCTTTAAAGAAAAATTTATTACTTATGATATTTTATTAGCCCTTGGAGTCAAGTAATCACTTGCCAAGACTTAGCCTTACTCATGGTTATTAGTTCACTAACTAAGCATTGCTCATCATCATTAACCAAAAATTCAGAATCTGTTGGTCGCGCCGTAAAATACTTTTAAAATACTAATCCTCAGTAATTTATTAAGAAACTTGACTGTGACGCCTTGACTCCCGAGTACATTGAGACTCCTGGGTACATTGAGACATACATATACATACAATTAGGGTTATGCTAACGTGCTATTCATAGATAATTCTTATATTATTACATCATTTGAGTCTCAAAAAGCTTACAAAATACAGATATTACAGTCATTAAAGCGTGATTACATAAGACACAAGTGACATCTAAAAGATTGTTTCCGTTACGCTATGCTTTGATCGGATCCTCTTACTCCTGGTACTTGCCTCGTTCGATCGATTCCTCTCCATAAGGTAAGCTCTCTTTTTCACCTGTGGCATAACACTGTGAGCCGAAACCCAGAAGAAAGTACTCTAAACTTCCTAACTAGATCTCACTACACAAATTCGCTACAACACATATCATCCAATACTTTAAACAGTTATAAATCGAAGAGAGAGAGGAGATTTGAAATATACAGCATAATGAGCAGGTAATTACAAAGATAGCTAAATATGCAAAAGTAATAATTCGATGTAGTGCAAAATGCCCAACCCAACATACACCTACAAACATAACATGAATTTCATGTCGACAATTACAAGAGTAGATTTAATGGGCCATTGATCACCAAACCTGTCCACGGGATTTGTTGCGAATAGTAACCGCATCATCGGGCTTCATACCACAATTGTTTTACTCAATAGCACCAACGTGGGGGTGGATCACATTCTTTGAATGTCACATCCCAAATTCCAAGGTCACGTGAAACACCCAACAACCCACCAGTTTGTAAAACAATAGGATTTTCACTGATAAACAACCATCTAAAATAATACAGCCTTTGGAGTAAAAGAGTACCCAAGGTTCACTCTCAGAACAACATGCAAACCTATTCATACAGTTATAATATACAACCTCAAGGCTTACATAACGTTCCTTCAGAAACAGGTGACATATATATATAAATACATGCTTCTGTGAAAAAAGGGAAAAGTCTACACTAGTCTTCCTGCCACCACGGGCACTGCTAGATCAACTCCACATGATCATCAACACTTGAAAAAGGTTTGACAAATCCCACTACGTGAGTCAAAGCCGAATAAAAACATACTATGATGCAATAAAGCAAGATATGTAATCACATAGCATAAAGTAAAAGGTTTTACAACAGAAAACCCCAAGCTGTCAATGTGTACGCACACGCACACACATAGATCACATCCATATGATCCTACCAACTCGTGATTTCAAAACATAGGCACCGATGCCGAATGGGCGTATAGACCCCGTCATGTTACTACCACCCGGCCAACACGAGGCCCGTGAAGTAACTGGATGCCCTATAGTTTCGATACGACCTGCATCCTTTCTTGGTTCACTAGCCGGCGGGCAGAGAAACACATTTTGCACAATTTTTTGGTCTTTCACCGAGGATCAACTCGTATCCAAATTTACTAGATCCGAAGATCCCAATACGGTCCTTTTTGATTATCACATCAAAATCTAAAAACACACGCATGAGTCCAACCCATCAAGGTTCCTCTCACCAAACCCACAAAATCGTGAGTCCAACCCCAAAGGTTCTTCGCACCAACCCATAACATCTCATCACATGTAATATACCAAGAAAAGAAAATAACGTGCTTTTTATCCGTATAAACAAGATTTAAAACACACAATATGCTATGTAAGCATTTTTAACTGGTAGAAAAGCGTAAAATTGCACGTAGCACCCTTTAAAAATAACATAGTCTAGGATCCTACCTCGGAGAGTTAAAAACTTAACGTCTCAAAATTAAACTTTGCCATAACGAGAATCCGTCCAGATGGATACGAAGCCCTTGGCACGAATAATAGGGATCAGCTATTCAACCACCAAAAACTAAGCCCCGGGCCTTCTAGAAGCTAGAGAGAAGGTGGAGAAAAGAAGAGAGAGAAGATAGGCTTAAAAAAGATATTTTGAGACTCAAAAGATATTTTCGTAGGCTTTATAGATTTTTGCGTTATAGATTTTTGCGCCAGGCCTCCACCGCTCGAGCGAACCCCTATCTACATACATCCCTGCCACACCACCACTCGAGCGATCACCTCACCGACCCATGCTCTGCCACTTGCCCGCTCGAGCGTAGTCCCACCGCTCGAGCGGTCGACGCTGGGTGGAAAACTAAATTTAAGGGTCAAAACCAAATAGGCTTAAAAGAAACCCAAGAAAGCGTAAAACACATCTACATATGCTGTTCTACAACTCAAAAGCATAAATCATTCATCGATGATATACATTTAATGAGAGAAACACGTCAAACATATATATATACCACAAAATAAAATGGTACAGGGTCTCACAACTCTCGCCCCTTACGAAATTTAGCCCCCCAAAATTCACTTCGAGGTCACGAGGTAAATAATTCTGTGTATTTAGCACGAACCCCAGACTCAAGCTCCCAAGTCGCTTCCTCAACCCCGTGATGAAGCCATAGGTCCTTGACATAAGCAATCATCCTCCCTATCAGTACTTGCTCCTTTGCATCTAGAATCTTCACTAGATGCTCCTCATATGTGACATTCTCATCAGCCCGCAACTTTGCCCAATCAAGAACATGTGAAGGATCAGGTTCATACCTCTGAAGCATGAAAACGCGAAACACGTTGTGCACAGATGCTAACTGAGGTGGCAAGGTCAGACGGTATGCTACCACCCCAATCCTTTCCAGGATCTCGAATGGTCCAATGAAACGCAATGACAGCTTCCTGCTATGACCAAACCTCATCAAATCTCTACGTGGTGAGACCTTCAAGAATACATGATCCCCCACAACAAACTCCAGCGGTCTCCTCCTCCGATCTGCATAACTCTTCTAGTGACTCTGAGCTGTTATCAAACGCTGACGAATCACGGTAATCTTCTATGTCATCTCCCGTACCAAGTCGGGTCCCAAAATGGTGGTCTCTCCCACATCTATCCAACACACAGGTGATCTACATGGCCTACCATACAAAGCCTCATACGGTGCCATCCCAATACTGGACTGATAACTGTTGTTGTATGCAAACTCTGCTAACGGTAGATGGTCCTCCCAAGAACCCCAAAAACCAAGCACGTAGGCTCTCAACATATCCTCTAAAATTTGGATGGTCCTCTCAGACTGACCGTTGGTCTGTGGGTGAAAAGCTGTGCTGAAGGTCAAGCTCGTTCCTAAAGCCACCTGAAGACTCTGTGAAAAGCGCAATGTGAAGCGCAGGTCTCGATCAGAAACAATAGTCACAGGTACTCCGTGTAGTAGGACTATCTCCCAAACATATAACCTACCTAATCTGTCCACTGAATCCCTCACTCGAATGGGAAGAAAATGTGCAGACTTCGTCAACCTATCAACCCCAACCTAAATAGCATCGTGTCCCTTCGACGATCGAGGAAGTCCTTATACAAAATCCATCGTGACATTTTCTTACTTCCACTTAGATATCGACAACGGCTGCAACAATCCTGTCGATCTTTGGTGTTCCACCTTCACTTGCTGACAAGTAAGGCACCGAGACACAAACCAAATCACGTCCCTCTTCATACCTGTCCACCAGAACTGACAGCATAGAACATGATACATCTTCGTATCTCCAGGATGCACTGCAAGACGTGAATGATGAAAATCAGGTAGCACCTCAACACGACATGACTCTGATACAAACAATCTCCCTATCAATCTCAGACTCTGATCTGGGTTCACAACCCATCCCGCTATATCCTTCCCACTAGCAATGCGGTTCTGTATCATTTGGGGCTCTGATCGGTCTGCTGAGCCTCTAACACATGTGGAACTAGTGCAGGTCGGGAAGCTACTGAAAACAAAGTCGCGCCTCTCCTTGTCTCCCAGAGATACTAATCAAACGCCCCAACATCTCCAAGCATATCCCATTCTAGTATAGCCACAGAAGCTAACAAACCATGAGATCTCCTACTAAGTGTGTCAGCTTTGACATTTGCCTTTCTTGGGTGGTACTGCAAATCGAAGTCGTAGTCTTCCAACAACTCCATCCATCATCGTTGGTGTACATTCAAGTCTTTCTATGAAAACAAGTATTTTAAGCTCTTGTGATCAGAGAAAACCATGAAGTGATCACCGTAAAGATAATGACGCCATGTCTTCAAGACAAATACTACGGTTGCTAACTCTAGATCGTGTGTCGGGTAGTTCTTCTCATGTGTCTTCAACTGTCGAGAACCATAGGTTACAACCTTACCTCCCTGCATCAAAACACTGCCTAAATCATCAAGTGACGCATCGTAATACACTATATACCCCAGACCTCGCTCTAGAATAATCAACACTAATGCACTAGTCAATCTCGTCTTCAACTCCTGGGATGCCGACTCATAGGACTCGCTCCACGTGAACATAACTCCCTTCGGCGTCTAGCGTGTCATCGGTGCTGCCAATCTAGAAAAATCCTTCACGAACCACCAATAATAGCCTACCAAACCCAGAAAACTATAGATCTCGAAGACATTCTTCGGTTGCTCCCAGCCTATCACGGCATCAATCTTTGATGAGTCCACCGATACCCCATATTTCGACACTACATGTCCAAGAAATCTCACATTTGGCATCCAAAACTTGCACTTCTTGAACTTTGCATACAAACGATTCTCTCTCAGAAGCTGTAGGACGACATGCAGATGCTTCTCATGCATCTCCCTCGTGGGTGAATAGATAAGGATATCGTCCATGAACACAACTACAAAACTATCCAGAACCGATGGAAGATATGGTTCATTAAACCCATAAATATTGCAGGAGCGTTTGTCAAACTAAATGGCATGACCAAAAACTCGTAGTGACCATAACGAGTCTGAAAGGCGGTCTTCGCTATGTCCTCGTCCTTAATCCTCAGCTGGTGATTCCTTGATCTCAAGTCAATCTTCGAGAAGCAGCTTGATCCCTTCAACTAATCAAAAAAGTCGTCAATCCTAGGCATAGGATACTTGTTCTTCACCGTTACCTAGTTCAGCTTCCTGAAGTCTATGCACAGCCTCAAAGACCCATCCTTCTTCTTTGCAAAAAGTGTTGGAGCTCTGCATGGCGACGTACTCGGACGTACAAACCTTTGTCAAGCAACTCCTACAGCTGCACCTTGAGTCCTCGCAACTCAGCTGGTGCAAAGCGGTAAGATGGCATGGAGATGGGGGCAGCTCCCGGAACAAGATCAATAGAAAGCTCCACATCACGACTCGGTGGCAACTCAAACAGATTGTAAGGAAAGACATCTGGATAGCCACACACCATAGGGGGTAGCTCCCCTCGAACCTCAACCAGCTCATCCAACCTGAGAGCAGAAAAGAGGAAACCCAAGTTTCCTCGATTCCGAGCAACACCAGGCATAGACACTAAGCCCACATCCCGATCACCTACGAAATAAAATTAGTCACCCTCCGATGTACAGATCGACACTCTTTATCGTTCAAAATCTATCAAGGCACAGTAGGTAGTCAGCCAGTCCATCCCTAGAATGACATCAAACATGGTTATGTTTAGAATGATAAAATCAAACTCTAAATAATGACCGGCGACCCCTAACTCATAGGATTTGCAAACTCTACTCAACACCACACTCCCACTGACTGGGGCCTCTACACTCAATGTACTACACAACGAGTCCACCTCCAACCCCAATGCAGATACAAAAGCAGAAGAAATAAATGAATGAGATGCTCTCATGTCGATGAGAACATTGGCGCATGACCTATATACTAGAAGAGTACCTTTGATCATAGAAGGGGTAGCTGTAGCATCGGGTGCTACTGGTGCTTTAGAAGCACTGGAATCCGCAAGAACATAAGCTCTGGCCTGCGGTGATCTGACCTTCCCCCTGTAACTCTGAATCGTCGGCTACCTCACCAACTGCGCTGAGGCACCTCCTTCTGTAAACCTAGACGTCTGAGCCCTAGGTTGCTGCAGAGTCTGTCATCTCTAGGAAGATGGAGCAAGTGACGCTCCTGTCGCACTCTGAACATTCCCTCCTTGAGGGCAGTATCTGCGATCGTGCCAGACTGACCTAACACAAAACACACGGGTGGTTCTCTTCCATGCAACTATGATTGCAACTGCGACTGTGATTGGACAGATGCTGAACTCAGAACCTGGCCCCCCAGTGGGCACTCATATGAATGATGCGCTAACTGTCTGCATCGATAATAAGTAACCTCTCTCTGTTTTGGCTTTTCTATAGAGGCTACTGAAGGTGCAGGCGTAGAAAACTATGATTGGTACGATCCCATTGAATGGGAACTCGGTCCAGACGACCACTGGAACTTTTTCCCGCACCCCTAGAACTGTGTACCTCCATGACTCTGCTGGCCTTTACTCTCCCTAGCTCTACGACTCTCTGCCATCAAGTTCTCTACTCGAATAGTGGCTTCCACCATATCAATGTAAACACATAAACCCAGTGCTGCGATTCTATTCTTGATAGTAGGTCGAAGGCCCCTTTCAAACCTTCTGGTGCACAACTCCTCTGTTGACACCATCTCAGAGGCAAACCGCGATAGATTTGCGAACCTGGCCTCATACTGGACCACGGTAAGGTTCCCTTGAACAAGGGAGAGGAACTCCTCCTGGTATGTGCCCTTCAAAGATCTCAAAAATTACTTCTCCAAGAAGACCCCCATAAAAGCGGCCCATGTGTCATCCACTGTGGTCTTGGAAAACTTCCACCACTTTCTCGCATCTTTTCACAGTTGGAACACTGCCAACTTAACATGCAGAACATTCTCCTCGATCTCCAGAGTATCCAGAACCGTCGTGGTTACTTCTAACCACTCAGTAGCAACTTTGGGATCCGACTCCCTAGAAAAGGTTGGAGGATCCAACCACTAGAAGTCTCTCATTGCCACAGATGCCCTTACCTCAGGAGCCCTCACTCCAACTCTAGTCGCCTCAGCCTTCGCTCTAATAGTAGCCAGCATCTCCTGTACCAAGTCAACACCACCCACCTGTTCCTGCAAGGCCTGAACATCCCATTCTTCTGGAACTTGGACATATGCTCGACCTCGACCTCAGCCACGACCTCGTCCCCATTCCTGCGTAGACATAATTCTATATATAAAAGCAAGATAACAGGATAAGCTTTCCTATTGCTTGCTATTATTAACGTAAAGGTATAACATACATGAACATGTTAACACAAAGCCACTTAAGACTCTATAAACACGTCTCACATACCGAGGAGAGCCAATAAGACAGACACGTCAATTTAGATAACCTATTCAGATTCCTTGCAAGAAAATACATCGACCAAACACGTTTCTAACTTGGCTTTCAAATTTGTTAATCCAAACGCTCAAAGGGAAGACTAATCCATCGTAAGACCCAACCTCCATACCCACATATACACTAACTATTATGCTTAACAAGAAATCAGCATGTCATAAAAATATTTAAACACATGAAAGCAACATACACAGTCATCCTCACCAGGTGATGCACCCTCTCCCCATGGTTCTTAGGTATTCGAACCCTGAGCTTTGATACCAAGTTGTCATGCCCCAAATTCTAGGGTCACGTGAAACACCCAACAACCCCCAAGTTTGTACAACAACAGGATTTTCACTGATAAACAACCATCTAAAATAATACAGCCTTTGGAATAAAAGAGTACCCAAGGTTCACTCTTAGAACAACATGCAAACCTGTTCATACAGTTATAATATACAGTCTCAAGGCTTACAAAACGTGCCATAAAAAATAGGCGACATATATATAAATACATGCTTTTGTAACAAAAGGAAAAACTCTACACTAGTCTTCCTGCCACCACGGGCATCGCTAGATCAACTCCAAATGATCATCAACACCTGAAAAAGGTTTGACAAGTCCCATTACATGAGCCAAAGCTCAAAAGAAATAGACTATGATGCAATAAAGCAAGATATGCAATCACATAGCATAAAGTAAAAGGTTTTACTACAAAAAACTCCAAGCTGTCAACGTGTACGCATGCACACACACAGATGGCGTCCATGTGATCCTACCAACTTGTGGTTTCAAAACATAGGCACTGATACCGAACGGGTACGTAGACCCCGTCACATTACTACCACCCGGCCAACACGAGGCCCGTGAAGTAATTGGACGCCCTATACTTTCGACACAACCTGCGTCCTTTCCCGGTTCACTAGTCGGTGGGCAAAGAAACCCATTCTGCGCAGTTTTTTGGTATTTCACTGAGGAGAAACTCGTGCTCAAATTTACTAGATCTGAAGATCCCAATACGATCCTTTTTTATTATCACATCAAAATCTAAAAACACACACGTGAGTCCAACCCATCAAGGTTCCTCTCACCAAACCCACAAAATCGTGAGTCCAACCCCAAAGGTTCCTCCCACTAACTTATAACACCTCACTACATGTAATATACCAAGAAAAGCGAATAACATGCCTTTTATCCGTATAAACACGATTTAAAACATATAATATGCTATGTAAGAAATTTTAACCAGTAGAAAAGTATAAAATTGCACGTAGCACCCTTTAAAGATAACATAGTCTTGGATCCTATCTTAGAGAGTTAAAAACTCGACGTCTCAAAATTGAACTTCGCCAGAACGAGAATCTGTCCGGATGGATACGAAGCCCTCGGCACGAATAACAGGGATCAGCTATTCAACCACAAAAAACTAAGCCCCAGGCCTCCCGAAAGCTAGAGAGAAGGTAGAGAAAAGAAGAGAGAGAGAGAAGATAGGCTTAAAAAAAGATATATTGAGACTCAAAAGCTATTTTTGTAGGCTTTATAGATTTTCACGCCAGGCCTCCACCGCTCGAGCGCCCAAGTACCGCTCAAGCAGACCCCTACCGACATATATCTCTGCCACACCACCGCTCGAGCGGTCACCTTACCGACCCACGCTCTGCCACTTGCCCGCTCGAGCGGTCGACGTTGGGTGAAAAATTAAATTTAACAGTCAAAACAAAACAGGCCTAAACGAAACCCAAGAAAGCGTAAAATACATCTACACATACTTCTCTACAACTCGAAAGCATAAATCATTCATCGATGATGTACATATAATGACAGAAACACATCAAACATAT
>JAOTRH010092936.1:0-16430 GCA_034768845.1 Heliamphora exappendiculata
ACTTATCTCAATAAAAAAAATTAAAAAATATAAGTTTAATAAAAAAATAAATAAAAATAAAAAATAAAAAATAGACAATTATCCCAAATGGTGCAATCTAAGGGGTTGGTTGACCTAGTAGTAGTCAGCTTGTGTATAGATTAATTTTTTTGTAAAATTTTTTGATATTTTGATTTTTTTTTGTAAAAAAATAAATATAAAAATATGTGAAAAAAAATTAATAGAGACCAAACTAATAAGCTTTTTAAAAAAGTTTTTAAACAAAAAATTTCTCAAAAAAATTAAGTTAAACATAAGCATCAATGATTGAAACTTGAGAGTTTACTCCTTTTAAAGACTCAAGTTTAAAAACTCTTATATGCTATTAATTTTTTTAAATGAGTTCATATTAAATTTTTTTTCGACTTTAATTAGATCTCATTAATGAATGATGGAATTAAATCTCAAAATTAATTAAATTAACGGTGTGATTAAATCTCAAAAATTAATTAAAGTGTAAATAACACCATAAATTATTTATTTATTTATTTATTTATTTCTACCAAATGGCGCTTCAAGCTTTGTTTGGCAAGGTTATTGAAGCTAATTTTTTTTTTGATTTAAAGTTGAAAATATCTTGTTTGAAAATTCAAAAAGCCTTTTAACCTTTTTGTTTTTTTTATATAAAATAATTTTATATATTTTTAAAAAATATTATAACTTTTATTATATATATATATTTATTACAAAAATTATATATTTTAAAAACTTGTCGGTCAAAATCTATTGAACAAAACTTAGATTGAATATAAAATAATATAAAAATAAAATTATAAAATTATAAAATTATAATAATTGAAATTAAGTTTTTTATTTTTTTAGTTTAAAATCACTTTAAATAAAATTTTAATTTATTATATTTTAATTTAAAATTAACCTATAATATTCACTAAAATAAAAAAAGCTTAACTTCAAATCGAGTTGCGGCTTATTGCAGGGAGGGGCTGGCTAAACGGCGAGGCATCGTCAACTGAAGTGATGGTGACTTGCTGGGTATATAAAGAGGCGTAGAGACTAAGCTGAGAACCCCCAAAATCGAAATCGAAATCGAAATCGAAATCGAAATCGAAATCGAAATCCTTTCCCCCACATTGTAACAAGTGTTCTTGGAGTTTGTGAGAAAACTTATTTATTAAATAAATGAGTCATCATCACTGAAACCCCTCTTTTTTTATTTTCCTTTTTCTCTCATTTTCTTTCATTTTCTTTTCTCTCTCCTCATTGAATCAGTTCTGGTCTCTTTTGATGATCTACTTGGGTATTTAAATCGCAATCTTTCCTCTGTTAGAAGAAGAAGAAGAAGAAGAAGGTGGGTTTTCTCTTAGTTGCTTGCCAAGATGGGTGGTGATAAGGCAATCAATCTTGAAGAGATCAAAAATGAGACTGTTGATCTGGTAATCCCCATCTTTTTTTAAAAAAAATCTTCTAGCTTCTTAATTGGTGCCTGTTGTGTTGGAGCTCTCTACCCAAATTGGGATTTGGTTTCTTTTGTGATTTTCCTGGAAAATCTCTGCCTTTTTTTTCCCTGGAAAATCCCAGACTGGAAACTAGATCTATGATGAATATTGTTATTAACAAAAATGATATGTTACACAAGGAAAGTTGTTAAGAATTTTACTCGGAGTTCAAAATTAATACGTCAAATTTAACTCTGTATTGTGTGAGGTCTGAACTATTAATTTTGAACTTGAATTTAAATATGAATGTTCAAATTTAACTGCAAATTGCATGAGGCCATGCTATAACTACAAGTGAAACTGAATTAATGATTTTGAATTCGAATCTAAAATGATTAGTTCAAATTTGATTGTGTGATGTAAGCAAATTCGAATTATTGATTTTAAATTATTGAGTAAATTCTGGGTATGTTGCTTTTTCTTTTTTTTTTTCTTTGAATATTTTTCTTTCAAAATTTCTTGTTACTTCATTGCTTCAGAAGTGAGAATTTTTTTTTTTTTTTGGCTTTTGTTTTTTTGGCTGAGATTCAGAAATGAGAAATTAACACAACCCATGGACGCTAGAATTTCATTTTCTGGTTGATGGGTATATATTAAATCTGTCTCTCTCTCTCTCTCTCTATATATATATATATATATAGGTTCAGTATGCTCTTCTATATATATATATATATATACAGATTTATATATAAATCTGTCTCTCTCTCTCTGTGTATATATATATATATATATATATATATATATATAGGTTCAGTATGTTCTTCTCTGGCTATTTACAAATTAATACCTGCTCAGAATTATCCTGGGTCCATAGATGGACCGAAAGGGGCGGAGGGCAGATTGGTGCGGCCGTTTCTCTAAATTTTTTAAAAAATTTATTATTATAATAATATTAATTTAAAATATTTTATAATTACATAAATTTATTCTTTTAAATTTTTTTTAAAAAATTAATATTTATTTTTAAAAAAATTTATAAAAATAATTTATTTTTCTTAAATTAAAATTCTACTGGCGGTCATTTGCCTGGACAGGAAAGCTCTTCATGTTCATATAATAATGAAAAATATTTATTTCTCAATAATTGCAATATTACAACTAAGTTGATCAGCTTATGTGAAAATGGAAAGAATCATAAATGTGTTTTATTTCATTCCTTTTTTAAAATATTCTTGTTTTCGAACGTAACAAAGGTCTCTCCATTCTCAAATTTTATTTACTAATTATTTTATAATATAAATTTATTTTATTTCAATTACATGATTATCAATATTTGATTTATTTATTTATTTTTATAAATAATTTATTTAATAAATTTTATAAAATAAATCATTTAAATTGTTAAAATACATCAAAGTCAGACTTTGGGTTTGATTGGTTTGGTTTTTTTTTAATTAAAAAGTAAAAAGTAAAAAAAGTTAAATTAAAATTTTAATTTTTATAATATTTTATTTAAATTCTTATTATATTTTAAAAACAATAATATTTTCACTCGGTAACTTTTTTAATATTAATACTAATTATATATAATAATAATAATAATTAATTATTATAAAAAAAATACTGTTCAATAAAAAAAAGAAATAACTTTTAAAGGTACAATAGTGTACGGTGGCTTAACATGCTTTAAGACAGCTCACACCCATTTTAGTTTCTTCTTTTATTTATTTATAGGTTTTTATTATTTTTTTGTCTTTTGCTTATTACTCAAAATAGTTGTATATATTTCTAAAAATAGTATAATTTTTATAAAAACGTTATTCTTTAATAAAAATTATAATTTGTATATACATTTTAAATATTTTTAGAGATTTTTTGCTAATTTAGTTTAAAGTGACAAAAAGCTTGATTTAAAATAAGTTGCCAAACGAGGCCGCATAAGTTTTTTAGTTGTTTTTAATCAACATATAGCTTTGCATTGTTGTATTGTTGGGATTTTTACCATTTATATTTTATTTTGCTTAGTTTTCAGTGGTGTATTGTTCATTGGGAGTAGTTTTCCATTGCTTATTTTATTTTATATAAAAAGCAAAAAAGTTCAAAGGTTAAAATTTTTTGAGTTGCCAAACAATTTTTTTTTTACTTTTTATGTTTTAATCAAAAAATAAAAAATTCCAACTTAAGATTGAGTTTAGCCCCAATTAATAACTAGTTTAAAAGTTTATTTTTTAATTAAAAAGTTAAATTAAGTTTAAAGTAGGTCATTTATTAGTAATTTATCTTTTGAGTTAGATTTTTTGGAATGAGTTATTTGGGTAAAAAATTAGTTTTTTTATTTTTTATTTGGTTAAAATTGATAATTTTATTTTTTTATATATTTAATATTAATAATTATATATAAGTGATACTGTTATTAAATAAATTATGAATAAGAAATATTATTATATTTTAAAAGTGGTGAGGGTTTATTTTGAATATTCTAATAATTTATATTTTAATTTAATTTTTTAGTTTTTTTATTTTTTATTTTTAAATAAATAAAATTAATTTTTTTACATTTCTAACCAAAATAAAAAACAAAAAAAAAACAAATTACCAATCAGCACCTTAAAATTGAGCAGTTCTCTGTATTTAATACCTTAAAATCTCAGTATTTAATACCTTCAAATTTGTGAGATGTGGTGGTTATTGTTGCCGTAAACATTCTGTCTCCGTTTTGTTTCATGAAATTTCGGTACTTTTCCGTGGTATCCTAACCTCTCTCTGTTAAAGGAAATAAAAGAACTTTTTTTAATGACTTATTTTGAACTTTTTTTTTGTCCCTTCCTCATCTCTGACCGCCGACTGTCTCACCTGAGCATGTTTGGATTCATCAATAATGCACTGTTTTTTTTATAATAATGTAGCGCTAAGATGATTAAATTAGTTTGTTAATTTATTATAACAAATAATGATTCCGTTTGGGCAAAGGCTTTGTTTGGGTAACTTTTTTCTATGACTTTTTTGTAGTTTTTTTTTTGAAGTTTTTTATTATTTTGGTCGAGACTTTTTATTTTGTCAATTTGAAATAATAAAAAGAATTTAAAAGTATAGTTATTTTGTCTAGAGTTAAAACAAATTCATTAAAAATTAAAAAATATTTTTAAAAAAGTTTTTTAAAGTTTATTTTTTGTTTTATATGAATTTTTTTGGTCATATTTTTTTTAGTTTTTTGCAATAAAAAAAATTAAAAAGTATATTTATTCGAACTAACATAATTTTTTTTTCACTAAACACCAAAAAAAAAAGATATATAAAAAGCTTTTAAAATTTTATGCAAAACATAGCCTAAATTTGAGAATTTTCCTTATTTTTTGTTTTTTCAAAATTTTTTATTTTTGGTTAAATGTTTTTATTTTCTGAATTCTTTTAACGAGAGAAAAAGTAAAAATTTTGATCAACAAATGTAAAAATTTATTAAAAATAAAAATAGACCATATAAAATGTAATTTATTGGTTTATTTTAATTTTTTTTTTGATTTTTTATATTTTAATTAGAGAATTGATTTTTTGGTTCCGTTAAAAAATTATAATAATTTAATTAAATAATAAAAATAATTAACAAAAAATAAAAATAAATTAAATAAAATAGGCAAATAATCAATTAACCAAAAAGAGCCCAATGTATTATAATTATAAGTATAAAATATAAATGGAGTTTATGTGAGATTTATTATATTAATATTTTTTATTAGGTTAGTTATTTGGTATAGGGTGTGTTTGGCAAAATTTTGTAATTATTTTTAATTTTTAATTATTAATTTTAACTATAAATTCTAATTTATATGTTTATAACTTTTACTAGAAAAAGGTCATTTCTGCCCCCAGATTTTGTGATTTTTTACTTTTTCTTTGTTTATTTTTTATTTTTGACCCTTTTCTTCTGACTGCCGACTGTTTGCCTGCGCATTCTTGGATTGATCAATTCTTCGGTTTTTCTGTCACGGCAACTGAGGTATTATTTTTTTATGTTTATTTATTTATTGTTTTTAGCGAATTTTTTAAACATAAACTCAAATGAAAATATTTTTAAAATTTCTCAAAATTATAAAAATAAAAAGTTTTAATTGACAAATAAAATACTAAAAAAACTTTTTTTTAGCATTAGCCATAATTATATTTGTTGGATTTAATTTTTAACAAAAAAATATAGACCAAAATAACCAAAAAAATCAAAAAATAATAAACCAAAGCAAAAAAGCTAGAAAAAAGCTATCTCAAACATAGTCTCTGTTTAGAATGTTTAAAAATTTCAGTTCTTAAGAAATTTAACTTTTTTTATTAAAAAGATAAGGTGTTTACAATAGTTTTTTTTTTCTTTTAAGTTGAAAGTATTTGAAATGTTAACGCATTTGTTTTTTTTTATTGTTGATAATAAAATTACTTTTTTAATTAAGAATATTATAGTTATTTTATTTAAAAAGAAAATTAGTGTATATTGAATATGAATAAATTTTTTAAAAATAAAAAACTAAAAAATTAGTTTTTTGTTTAAAAAAACTTAACAATATAACTTAAATACTGATTTTTTTGTATAAAAATATAATTTTTTAAATAATCCAAAGAGGACCATGCACTCATTTCTTTCACCATTTTGTAGATGCCATCACAAATTTGAAAAGACATCTGTTTTACATGTGGTAGATCTCAAGGCTTTGTTTTAATTTATTGGGATTGACAATATAAATTATTTTATATTATTTTTATTTTATTGAGAGTTATATTTTTAATTTATTTTAATTTCGATTTATTTTATTTAAGAAAAATGTGTTTAAATCTATAATTTGTATATATGTATCAAATGTTTTTTTTTTTTGTGATTTTAAAAAAATACCTCTTGGGGTTGGAAATCTAAACGGTAACATTTTAAAGCGCGTGAATTACACGCGACAACATGCCTCCACCCAGACATGGCGGGTGGGGGTCAGGTTTCTTAACCTGTCACTTTCTTAACCGGTCACCCCACGGTTTCACTTTATGGGATATTGGGATTGGTGAGCGCTCCAAGGCCTTTCTTTTTCAACGCACCTAAGCACTAAAGAACAAAATCCTTTTTGGGTGGGTCCCACAACCGAGTGGGGGACCGGACCGAAAGGTGAACTTGTCAACACCTCACCAATAAATATTTATTGGAAGAATTGTTTTTTAAAAAAATTCAAATTCTGCCACTAAATATTATTCTTTAACACACTATTTAGACTTTCTTTCACAATTGATTTTAAGTCGTTTTTTTAATATTTATTTTAAGTTATTTAAAATTAAAAAGTTAAAAAATTTATTTAATTAGGATATGTGTGACTTTTAAGTTAGAAGCCTTGAAGCTTAAAGAGGCTTTCAAGCCAAAGGTTTAAAATAGCTTTAAACTAAATTGACAAAAATTTTTACTTAAAGTTATTATAATTTTTTAAAATTTATTTTTATATAATTTTATATTTAATATAGATTTTGTTTTGATAAATTTTAATGAATAAATTTTAAAAATATATTTTTTTTATAAAAAATGAATGTGTATAATAGAAGTTATAATATTTTTAAAAAATATATAAAAAATTATTTAGAAAACAGAAAGGGCTAAAATCTTTTAAGTTGAAAAATAAAGCTTTTTAACTTTTTAGGTTTTTAAGCAAAAATACAAAAAACTAACTTAAAGTTGACTTTATACTGGTTGCCAAACGAGAGCTTAACGAGCATAAGAGGATAAAAAACTAAAAAGGAAATTGTATTTTCACTCTACTTATTTGTGAAGATATTTCAAAATTTGTGTTTTTAGTGTGTATCGAACAACGTATGGCCGGGCTAAATTTTGAAATTTTGGAGATTTTTTTGTGGTTTTTGAATTGTTTTACTTTTTCCGAATTGGGTTGATGAAGTGAACCGAAAAAGTAAAATTATTTTATTTAAAGATAATTTTTTAACTAAAGACAATAGTAAGTAAAGTAAAATTTGGCTTATTGGCTTAATTTTTTTTTGCTAAGCCTTATTTTATATTCAGATTAAAATATTTCTTTTTTCAGCTTGGTTTGATGAGAGGAGTCGAAAAAAGTATTATTGTTTACCTAAATAATAAAATAAAATAAGCGAAATGGTAATTATCCCAAATGGGGCCACTATTTAATTTTGGACTGATAAATTATTTTAGAGGTTATAAATACCAATGAGGAGTGGGAATAATAATTTCCTAGCAAATTTAATATTAGTACATTTTTGACAACGAAATTTACTATTTTTTAAAGATATTAATATACTTTGTAAATATATTAATGCATTATTGTGTGTGTGCGCGCGTGTGTATTTGTGTTCAATTTTCTTTTTTGAGACTTGAATTATGGAATAACTAGAAACAGGTTTGTATCCTATTCAATTCCAATAAGTATTCCTTGTTTTTCTCCAAACTCACCTTAAATTTCATGGAGTCATACGATCACACTGTTTGTCTTAGCTTTTTTATATTTTTGTATAATTTTTCTTTTAGTTTTTCAACTCTTTTCGGCATGACAAATTTAAAAAGATTATTTTTAGAGTTGAAAAAAGTTTATTAAAGACAGAGAAAGCTGTTTTTTGGTTGAAAATAGCCATTTGTGTTCTTTGTCTTTTCTCAACCTTTTTTACATTTTAGTTTAGAACTTTTTCTTTTCTATTTCTTTGTGACGAGAGGAATGTAAAAAGTATAAAATTTTGGACTAAAATTATAAAAAAAATTGTTAAACTAAAAAATAACTATTTGACAGATATTTTGGCAGACATCACCTATGTTGCTCATATTAACATTCCTTCAATTTGACTTCTGCACAATTGCATATATGCTCTGCAAATTGAGTTGTTTGGAGTAGAGTCCTATGTGTTAAATCCCCAATTCTTAGCTTAACTTTTGATTGTTGATTTTTTGTTTTTACCCATATTGAGAAACCTTCACATTAATGAAATATCATCAATTTTATTTTGGCTTTATCGCATACAAAAAACTTGAAATGAGTATTATATGCAGTAATGGTCGATAGATGCGAGTCTCTGGCAATTTGTGTAATATTGATATGAAATGATAAGGTGAAGAAACCTTAGCTGTTAGAAAACTGGGGTTAAGTTAATCATTTATAGTCTCAACACGCTCTTTAGTTATGGCCAAACTCCCATTTGTAAGTGGAAGATTATGATTATCAAATAGGTTGGTAAGGTTCAATTGTATTGCGTTCAAACCGATGCCTTGACTAAAAAGCTTAAGGTGTTAGAGACATGGGTACTTAATTACTTATACCTCGATATAAGTAATTTTAGAGGTCTATATCCAGTCCAATTGAGTCAAATCCTTTACGTAATAGGTCAGTGTTCTGATGATGGTGATTTGCTAGGTCGAATCCCTTCTGCCTTAATTAGTTTATACACATCTTTTTCTTCGCCTTTTGTGTAGCAGTCTTTAGACACTTGGGTTGTTGCGCCCTCCCGACTTAGCAAACTTGAAGTTAAATAAAAAGAATTATGTTAAGTTATTGCAACATAGCAAATAAAAATGTTGTAATACTATCTTATCAGAAATCGTACATATAAAGTTTAGTTACTATTACGGCTTTTGTAGTTGGAAGTTTTGAAGAGACTGGTCTACAATTATCAGAGTACATATTTACATTGTGCAGGAAAAAGTTCCGATCGAGGAAGTATTTGAGCAACTGAAATGTACCAAAGAAGGTTTAAGTTCAGATGAAGGAGCCAACAGGCTTCAAATCTTTGGACCAAACAAATTGGAGGAGAAAAAGGTAGTCACTTTCTTTTGTAGTTAATGGCATTTTTAGCCTATAATAAATTTTATCAAGATTTTGTATTGGTGGTTTAAGTTTTATTTTAATTTTGTGAAAAACAGGAAAGCAAAATACTCAAGTTTCTTGGGTTCATGTGGAATCCACTGTCATGGGTCATGGAAGCTGCAGCTGTAATGGCAATTGCGCTAGCGAATGGTGATGGAAAGCCCCCAGATTGGCAGGACTTTGTGGGTATCATATGCTTGTTGGTAATCAACTCCACTATCAGTTTCATTGAAGAAAACAATGCTGGAAATGCTGCCGCGGCTCTTATGGCTGGTCTTGCACCCAAAACTAAGGTAAAAAAGTGATTAGTTCTACTAAAATACCCATCAACTTCTTTTTACTTCTTTTTTTAAGAAAAAAAGTTCATGCATGTCCCCCAATATCCAACTTTTTTTTTTAGTGAAAAGACTATTATACTCTTAATTAAAAAATCAACTCTATCCCAAAAAATAAAAAACCGTGTCAGTATGCTAAAGATGCATACGCTCACAAACACGCACGTCTTTGGTGTAACTTTCTGTGAAATTTTTTCCATGTTTCTAAAATTAGAGAAAATTGATACATGTGATTGGAAAAGCTTTTGAAGTTCCATAACATTTTTCTTGTTGACGAAGAAGGCTGTTGCTATAAACATTTTATCAATCTGGAGTAATTATATCATTGATATCATTACAAGAGTTCATTTTCCATTATTACCAATGTCAAGAATTGGT
This sequence comes from Heliamphora exappendiculata, assembly GCA_034768845.1. Classification (NCBI taxonomy): domain Eukaryota; kingdom Viridiplantae; phylum Streptophyta; class Magnoliopsida; order Ericales; family Sarraceniaceae; genus Heliamphora; species Heliamphora exappendiculata. Next base: position 9,985 of record JAOTRH010092936.1, read on the forward strand.
TTTTGTAACTCCATGTCATCAATAGAAAGTTTGTGAGGCAGTCTTTTGGAATTCAATAAGATTCTTCACCTTTTGTTTCATGTCCTCTTTTTCTCTGTAGGTGCTTAGAGATGGTCGATGGAGTGAGCAGGATGCTGCCATTCTGGTTCCAGGAGATATCATCAGTATCAAATTGGGAGATATCATCCCGGCTGATGCCCGTCTTCTCGAGGGTGATCCCTTAAAAGTTGATCAGTCTGCCCTTACTGGAGAATCGCTCCCGGTGACCAAAAATCCTTACGATGAAGTTTTCTCCGGTTCAACTTGCAAACAAGGCGAGATAGAAGCTGTTGTCATTGCTACCGGTGTTCATACCTTTTTTGGAAAGGCTGCACATCTTGTGGACAGTACCAACCAAGTTGGGCACTTCCAAAAGGTGCTTACAGCAATAGGGAACTTTTGTATTTGTTCCATTGCTGTTGGAATGCTGGTCGAGATTATTGTTATGTACCCAATTCAGCACAGGAAGTACAGGGATGGAATTGATAACCTCTTGGTTCTTTTAATTGGTGGTATTCCAATTGCTATGCCTACTGTTTTGTCTGTGACGATGGCTATTGGGTCGCATAGGTTGTCACAACAGGGTGCCATTACGAAGAGAATGACAGCCATTGAGGAGATGGCTGGCATGGACGTTCTCTGTAGTGACAAGACTGGGACGCTAACTCTTAATAAACTTAGTGTGGACAAAAACTTGATCGAGGTGTTTGCAAAGGGTGTGGAGAAAGAGCATGTGATGCTTCTTGCTGCCAGGGCTTCTAGGACCGAAAACCAGGATGCTATTGATGCTGCCATTGTTGGGATGCTTGCTGATCCTAAGGAGGTATAACTCTTTCGCTTGCCTTGCCTTGCCTTGTACATTCTTATCAGCCTAGGTTAGGAAAGGGAAAAAAAGAAAGAAAAAGTAGAAGAAATGATATAAATGATGGCTTATATTAGATATACATGCATTATTAGGCAAGAGCTGGTATTAGAGAGCTGCATTTCTTCCCATTCAATCCTGTGGACAAGAGGACTGCTTTGACCTACATTGATGCCGAGGGTAATTGGCATCGAGCTAGCAAAGGTGCCCCCGAACAGGTACTTATTTTTCTCTTTTCTTTTAGGTTTCTTTCTCATGAATCAATGTCAAAGCTAGTTAATTAATTCTTTAGTTGTTTGGAAACAGATCTTAGCCCTTTGCAACGCCAAGGAAGATTTGAAGAAGAAGGTTCATGCCATTATTGACAAGTTTGCCGAACGTGGGCTGCGGTCATTGGCTGTTGCAAGACAGGTTTGCATTACTAATCTTGATGCATTATAGTTCACTATCTGCTTGAGAATGCATGCATGTTTACCCTTGTGCGTATTTTTACCTGGACGTTGGTCATTTTTTCCCTAGTTTTGTTCTTTCTTGACAACATACACTTGTAACTTTTGCCTTCCGTTATGTCTGTAGGAAGTGCCAGAAAAAACTAAGGAAAGTTTGGGTAGTCCATGGCAATTTGTTGGATTGTTGCCCCTGTTCGATCCTCCAAGGCATGACAGTGCAGAGACTATTCGTAGGGCTCTAAATCTTGGTGTAAATGTCAAGATGATTACCGGTACCCTACGAATTCACTAATTTTTTTTTCTCTTTTTCTTTTTCTTTTCTTTTTCTTTTTCTTCTTTAGTTTTCCACTAATTAACTGTTTCTTGAATGACTAGGTGATCAACTTGCCATTGCTAAGGAGACTGGGAGAAGGCTTGGAATGGGAACAAACATGTATCCATCTGCTACTTTACTCGGTCAACACAAGGATGCATCGTTAGCTGCTCTTCCCGTTGAAGAGTTAATTGAGAAGGCAGATGGGTTTGCTGGTGTATTCCCAGGTTCTGTGCTCAATCATGACAAACATAACATTGAACTATTTTGTTTTAACAATAAAAAAGCTACTTATTCTAACATTCACTTTCTTTATTTTCATTGTATAGAGCATAAGTACGAGATTGTGAAGAAGTTACAGGAGAGAAAGCACATCTGTGGTATGACGGGAGATGGTGTCAATGATGCCCCCGCTTTGAAAAAGGCAGATATTGGAATTGCTGTTGCTGATGCTACTGATGCTGCCCGAGGTGCTTCGGACATTGTGCTCACAGAACCCGGGCTGAGTGTTATCATCAGTGCAGTGCTAACCAGCAGAGCTATTTTCCAAAGGATGAAGAATTACACAGTTAACTTAGTTCCATTACTCTTTTATCTATTTTATTTTTTTCTATTTTCCAATTGGACAATTTAAGGTTTTGAATGGAATACCCATAACTTTATGTAATTTTCATTTTTGGCAGATATATGCAGTCTCCATCACAATCCGTATTGTCGTAAGTAAACTTTGTCAATTGTGCACAATACAAAGGTCATTTCAAACTTGAGAATGCTCACTAACATATTTATGCTATTTTATACCCCCATTTGCAGTTTGGTTTCATGTTTATCGCCCTAATATGGAGGTTTGACTTCTCTCCATTCATGGTTTTGATCATCGCCATCCTAAATGATGGTGAGATTTCATGTTCAAAATCGAAGGAGTTTTTTTTTTTGGTTGCCTTCCACTGTACGAGTATTTACGCTATAATATTTTACCTTTTAAGGCACCATAATGACGATTTCAAAGGATCGGGTGAAGCCATCGCCATTACCTGATAGTTGGAAACTGAAAGAGATTTTTGCTACCGGCATTGTGCTTGGAGGTTACTTGGCACTCATGACTGTCATATTCTTCTGGGTCATGAAGGACACTGACTTCTTCTCGGTAGGAAATATGAAACCGTCGTGTGTATTCTCAAATGCACTGACTGACCACCTTTGAAGGTTCTTTTCAAATTTATCTTTTAGTTTCTGTTTATCAATGATGCAGGATAAATTTGGTGTAAAATCTTTAAGGAACAGTCCCACTGAAATGATGGCCTGTCTATACCTACAAGTGAGTATTGTGAGCCAGGCTCTGATTTTTGTCACTCGATCTCGCGGCTGGTCGTTCATGGAACGCCCTGGATTGTTACTAGTCAGTGCTTTCTTAATTGCGCAGCTGGTAAGTGTTAATACCATTCCATACTCAAAACAGTATCTACTTTTGCATTGCCCGCAAATTTCTTTCACTTTATGCCAAATACGGTTCTGTTTCTCCCTGAGTAGTTGATTTGTGTCGTAACGAAGTAAGAAAAAAGCACACTTTAAATTGCAAAACAATCCATTTTTTTTCAGGTGGCATCTCTGATTGCTGTTTATGCAAACTGGAGTTTTGCAAGAATTAAAGGGGTTGGTTGGGGATGGGCCGGAGTTATTTGGATTTACAGCATCGTCTTCTATGTACCACTCGACTTAATGAAATTCGCCATTCGTTATATCCTAAGTGGGAAGGCCTGGCATAACTTGCTTGAGAACAAGGTATCATCACCTTCATGGTTCCTTTCAAGAACTAGGATCCCAATTTTCTTTTTAAAATTTTCTCTTCATTCCATATTTGAACACCGGCATTAAATTACTGGTTTTTGACAACAGACCGCTTTCACCACAAAGAAAGATTATGGGAAAGAGGAGAGGGAAGCTCAATGGGCACTTGCTCAGAGGACTTTGCATGGGCTTCAACCACCAGAAACCTCGAGTATTTTCAACGACAAAAGCAGCTACAGAGAGTTGTCTGAAATTGCCGAACAGGCTAAGAGACGAGCTGAAGTTGCAAGGTAAGCTCCCATCGGAACTGAACTCGTTTTGTTGGTATTCAACTATTCATTAAGGTTTCATTCAATAGACGGGTAAAGAAAGAAAAAAGAACAAAATAATCGTTTCATTTAGCTGCGTGCGTGTTCAGTTGTCGCAAGAAAATATTTCTACATTTTCCTGCAGAAAACGTTTGTCTACAAAACAGATCATGTACAAAAGTAAAGGATTATGCAGGACTGGCAAGTTAAAAACTAAATTACTGCTAGCTTTCTTGCAATCTAAACACGTAACGTAAATTCATTTCCTTATATTTTTCATTCATTTCTTTTCATTCATTTCACTTTTCTCGTGAATCATATTTTTTGTATGATTTTAAACAAGCCTATGAGAAGTCCTTTTAATTGCTAGGTACTCTTTCCCAAAGTAGTATTTCTACAAAAACTAAACATCGTCATCCTTTGTGATTGTAGGCTTCGGGAGCTACTTACTCTAAAGGGTCATGTCGAGTCGGTGGTGAAGCTGAAAGGCCTGGACATTGATACCATTCAACAGCATTATACGGTATGAAAGAACCGTATCAGCTAATATTTATGACAGAAGACGGCCATGGATGGAGCTCCGATAAAGGCCTGAATCATGAAGAAAATGAAACACTCAACTAGATAAGAATTCCTAAACAATGGGAACATTTCTGTGATATTTCTTTCCCTACTAGTTAACCTTTTCTTCCTTCCAAGTGCCAGAAAAAGTGGTTGTTTTTTGCTTCTTAATGGATTAATGCTGAGCAAAGTAACATAAAATGTTTTCTTTTTGTGCTTGATTCTGTCTTCTCATTGCTCTCTTATTATCAGGTGTTCCTGTTCAAATATTTTTCTGCAATTCCTTTGGAAAATGTTACTTGCGAATAGGGGTGCAAATGAATCGATTACAAAAATGGTATGCACCCAGAAAAGTTGTTAAGAAATTTACCTCGATTTCAAAATGGAAAGTTCAAATTTAATTATGTTTTGTGGGCTATACTATAAGTGAATTTAAACTGTTGATTTTGAATTATAGGTAGATTTTTGGGTAGATTTTTGCATAAGCTTTTTGCATTTGTAGTGGTCGATTAGGGTCGGTCGATTAAGGCGTATTTGAATTCAATTCGTTTAATGAATGTGTTGTTTACGAACTCAAAATCTAGGCCCGATTGTTAAATGAGCTCGATTTGTATAAGTTCAACTTAACTCATATAGGCTCATAAACAGTTCGTGTAAGAACATGTGTACCGATACTTTTTTTTATTAACTTTAATTTATTAAAAAAAAAAAATTGAATATAAACTCGAACTCAAGTTCAAATTGACTCATTTATGTTACTCGGATTAAGCTTCACTCGATTCATCCATTTGTACTTCTAGTTAATAATATGTATCACTCAAAAATGAGACTATCAATGTAGATCTTTCAAATTCCATTAGAAATCTTTTGCTTTTGAGCACTCTCTCCCCTTGGCTGATTTGCTTTTTGTAATTGCAAGGGCAAATAGGCCCTGTTTGATATGCAGATAAGAGGGAATTAGAAAAGCGATCGGAATGGATTAAAAAAGAGTTAGCCTATGTTTTTTGACTGCCTTGTGGCTTTTATTTAGAACTTCTTTTTGTCTTTTATGATTTTTTTTATATTTTAGTTTAAATTTTTTATTTTTGTGATTCCTCGCAATGAAAGGATTCTAAATTCTAAATTCTAAAAGTTATACATGTTATAGCCAATTAAAAAAAAAATTACTAAGGACAAAAAAAATTAAAAAAAAAAGTCAAAAAGACAGTTAAGTTGAATTTTTTCCGTTTTATATAAACTATTTTTTAGGTTTTGATTAAAATATTTTTACTTTTTTGTTTTTTCATGACTAGAGTGATCTAAAAAATATACTCATTTGAGTTAATACTGAAATTTTTTTAATAAGTTGCAAAAAAGTCAGAAAAAATACTAGTCCAAATACAAGGTTAATTACATTAAGATTTTATTTTTTGAACTTCTTTTGAAATTTTTATTTATTTAGTTTTAACTATTTTAAAAGATTTTATTTTTAAAAATTATTAATAATATAAGTAATTTTATCCATCTCCTATAAATGTGAGTAATTAAAGAAATGGATAAGTACACCTTTGGTGACATGGCATTAATTTGTAATTTTGTTTTTCGAATTTTAGAATTTAATAACTTTTGTTGTATGCATTGGTTTTAAAAAATATTTATGTTTTTATAACCCATTTTTCATAAACTATAAAACAAGATTTATATTAAATATAATTTTCTTTAAGAGAAAGTAAAAATGTGAAATTTCTCATTTTCACAAAAAATGAGAAATTAGAAATATTCTACTAAAAATGAAAAAGTACAGAAAACAAGAAAAAAATTTAAAACAAGGATTTTCTCAATTAATATTTAAAATTTAAAATTAATGATAAATGTACAAATACAATATAAATCTCAATTGTTGAAAATGAAAGATACCATACAGTGTACCATTATTGTATAAATAATGAAAAATGAAATAATAAAATCTATCCTCAGTTAATATTAATACAAATTAAGTTTCAACTATGAAAAATTAAGATTACAAAAGAATATGATGACTTTTACTTTTATATATATACTTTACCATGTATATTGCCACTCAAAAAATATATATAAATATTTAAAATAAAAATATATATACAATCATATAATAAAAATATTATGAT
>JAOTRH010092947.1:0-16428 GCA_034768845.1 Heliamphora exappendiculata
ATTAAGCTAGTTTGACTAGAATTGGCTTTTTGACTTATTTATTGTGTAGCGACTTTAAATAACTATTTGTTTTTTTTGTTAACCTATATTAATATACTATTATGTATATTACTTGTATCAAAAGTATTGGGTCAAAATAATACTTAATTTATATATCTTTTTCTCATTTTTATGCTTAAAAAGGTAAAAAGTAGCTTTTTAGGCATAATTTCCTAGGTCGCCGGCCAAGCAAGGGTAATTTAGTCATTTTTGTTGTTATTTTATTTTTTATTAATTAATTGCATATAAATATCTAATTTTGGGTATCCATGTGTCAAATTTTGGACTTTTAGGACTTTTTGCTGTACTATGGGCAAAATGGTCATTTTACCATAATTATGAGAATTTTTTAATTTTTAATTTCCTATTTTACGTTATTTACTTAATTTAATCTATCACGAGACTTCTTTGAGTATTAGGGCTTTACCTTTTTGTATTTAATCTTTTTAGGGTTTCTTAGCCGAATTAGGGTTTCGGGATGAGTTGGGGTTTCTATCCTTCTAGCGATCTAAGATCTTGTTAACTAACCGTCGCTAATGCTAGGGTTTGGGTTGAAAAGATAACACGGATTGTTACGATCTGGGTGGTTAGAACTAGGGTGCAGACCGGGGTGTTATAATCAGGTCTGACCTAAGTATACCCAAATTGACAGAGAATGCGATATGGATGATAGAAAGTGGTCAGCTTTAATTCAACCAACAGAACTCCCGAGTAACTCATAGTGCAATAGTCATGATAGATATCTTCAGCCAGGGGTATAGAGAGGAGATGTCCTCCCTGGTCAGAGAACTCAGATAGTCCTTCCAAGTGGCTTCAGTCAAACGAAGGTGATAACCTAACAGCGGATGAAGGACTTCACACTGTAGCTGTCAGATACAGGTATCTCCAGCAAGTTCACCTTCTATATTGGCCAAACCAGAGAGCAACAAAGAAAAAGGAGAGCTGAGAGAAAAAATAGAGAGAAAAATAGAAAAAAGAGAGCCGAGTAGAAAAACTAAGAGAAAATTAGGAAAGGAGAGTTGAGTGAACCACCTGCAGCAGGAGAGCACTACCAGCAAAATAAGGGGCACCCTTGGTATGGACTGCATCAAGATCGAGAAGTGTCTCAACAAGTACCAACGGAACAGGATCCCAACCCTCGTGGATCTGATGAGCCACATCCACCAAAGAAGAGCTGACTCACCCATCAGAAGGGCCCAAGAGAAAATGTTGTCAAGAGACAGATGCAAAGAGTGTAACGACTTTGAAGTTAGAAAGAGAAATTGCCAAGAGAACCTCGAGGCCCGAAGCGGTCTATGATTCGTATCACATCGGGGAATCCGTCATGGGTAATAAGTGAGGCCTCACCTTTGAAATAGTCGTAAAGCTGCATCAATCGGTCCTTGGGACTCAAGAAGGGAATGGGAATTATGACCTCCTCTTGTGACGAAATCTCAAGGATGGCGAAAAAGTCCTCCACCGTCGGACATAGCTCTTCATAAGCGGAACACATGTACATCGAGGTTGTTAGGATTATATACTGAAAATCATATTTATAGTATTTAATTTAATTTTAATAAAATTATTTTTTTTATTTTATGAGAATCTTAATGAGTAATGTATGCAATATCATTTATTTAAATGTTATGCATAGATGTTCTTTATTCTGTATAGTATTTAATTTGGTGTGTAGAGTACGACTTGCACACAGAAGATCAGATTTTAGATTCTTCTAGAATATAAGTTATTTGTTCACAGTTTAGATGAAAATGGACATACCATCGGTACAACTGTAGTACAGAGTTTTAGTAGGACTGTCTTAGTTACGAAAAACAGATAATAAGATCGTCTATTGTTCCGACTCTATGTGCTAGTACACTTTGTGTGTATCGAACGGGACACATTGAGATAATTAATTTTATATTAACTATATAAATTAATTCATACCCTAAGGTTATTATGCATAGTACATGCGTTCTTAATTCTAAAATAACTATTAATTTGCGTATATTTAATATTCGTTGTTTTGATTCATTAAATAGTGTGATCTTATATGGGTCTATATTTTTGATGAGTCAGATAGCGGTATTATTTATATGGTGAATATTAATTATTAACGAAATTGACATCTCGAATGATCAAAGTTTACGATACCTCATTCAGAAAGTTTATAAGTTTTGATCGGGTCAAACCTTGTAGGTAGATTTGATTATCTAACGGTCAATAAGTTAAGCAGAAGGGTTGAAGAAAACTTATAAGAAAGCTTAAAAGTTTTGATCGGGTCAAATCTTGCAGGTAGATTTGATTATCCGACGGTCAGATAAGTTAAGCAGATGGGTTTAAAGAATATAAAGATGTCGATTAAATTAAATTATGAGTAATTAAATTTAATTGACGGGTATCGAGAATCTTAATGTGGGGAGATGAGTTAAGCATTTAGTAACAGGAGCTCAATGCAATAAGACCTTGAGATTATGGCTCAGAGTTCAATTACAGTTCTTTAGTAGTGTAAATTATAATTTAATGTTTTATGAGAATTGTAGAAATCACTGCAAAGTTTTCATAATTATATATACCACTAAGAAGTTTGCATAATCGCGAAAACTGCTGGATACGTATCTGGATTACACTAGAAGTTTTTATTATAATTACTCTACAGATCCCTACTGTAGTCCTATAAATATGCGAGTAGGCTGAGCCAAATTTATAACTTGTTTTCAAGACTAAAGCTAAACTGGCTATGTCGGTACGAGTTCTCAAAGGATTGTAGCTCACACTACATTTGGGAATCGCATAAGGAATACAGTAGAAGGTCTGACATGAGTTTCAATTGGGAAACAAAATCGTAGTTGAAGAATCAACCAAAAAGGTATTCTTCTAAATTAACTATGATTTTTATTTGGTCGTTCGACATCAAAAGTTTTATCTAGAGCTCGTTTCGGCGATTGTCTGTCCAGTTATTTTTTTTTTTCAAAAATCGTTTACAAAAATAATGATCTTGGAAGTTTTGCCTCCAATAATTGGTATTAGAACCGTTTGATTTTTTTATTTACAGTTTATCGATGGGGCAGGTAGATTTAGAACTAGGCTAACTTTATTTGGTAGGCGTTCTAATTCTAATTTTATGATCATTGTTATTTTAATGTTTGATTGAATGGTTTGGATGATGATTTAATTAATTTTTTAATCACGAGGGTTGATGGTGATAGTTTAAGTTTTTTAGATCGAATGTAAGCCTACGGGACATAGGTTTTTCATATAAAAACTTTTATTTATTTTTAAATATTAGTTTAGAATATTTAAAAACATATTGAATATTCAATACCACGAAGAACAGACAGCAGCGCTGGTGTTGGTTTCGGGTTTTACGGGCCACGGATCGCGGTGTTTTTTTTTTAATCATTTTAAAATAATTTTTTTCAGTAAACTTTTGTAGGATTTATGTATTAGAAATAGGAGCAAAATAAGTACAAAAATAGCCGTAAAAATCGACAAAAATAGCCACCACCGGTGGCGGTTTGGGGCTGATTTTGTTAAATTTTTAGGACGTTTTAGGACATTTTTTTTGAGCAAGTTTTTTAGGCTTAAAATAGCAGTAAATATACCTTAAAATACTGTCCAATAATCATAAAAAAATCAGCCCAAATAGGCGACAAAAGTAGCAAAAAGTAGGCAGCAGTTTTCGACGGTGGTGCAAGCTGTTCGGGGCTATTTTTGGAGCTTTTTCAGGGCTATTTTTTAGGTGTTCTTCGAGGCATCATATTTCTGGATATCAATGCTAAAATTAGTAAAAAATGAGATTCAAAACAACCACGGAACAAGCTGAAACAAGCAACACAACAACAACGGCGGTGGGCAATGCGGCATAACGACTTCTCGAGCATTTAATGGCTGTTTTTCGGGCTGTTTTCGAATAATGTTTTCTACATAAATATAGTATATTTTTTTAGCTTCAATTCAAAAAAAGGAGACGAAAACGGAGTTCGAATGAGACCGAAATGGGCTCGGTAAGTTGACGGCGTAATGCTACTGTGAGGCAACAACGTTTTTTGTGTTTCAACGGCCATTGAAGCCTATTTTTTGGGCTACTTTCGACGAATTTTTTGATAAAAAATAGTATATTTCATTTTCTATCTTCTAGAAAAATTGGTGTCAAAAATAGAGTTCGGGAGTAACGGCAAAAGCTGCCTAAATTGACGACATTAGGCAGCGCTGGTGTCGCTAGTGGTCTGGCGATGGTGGTGGCTTGGTCTGGGCTATATTGTTTGAGATTTTCTGATATGTTTTGATCCACATATGATATATTAGTATATCAAAGTGTATCAAGAAATTATGATACAATCGAGATATAGGAAGCTGACTCGAAAAATAAATATTACAGTTTATCTTCAACAGGATACTGAAACTCTTCAGAGTTTCATATTGATCATAAAATCGGGATATATACATATCTTACATTTATATTTATATGAACTGCGTGGATGATGCATATCTGTTTTATTTTTTCTGTTAATTTAATTAATTCAAAAATTTTGATTTTAATTAAATATGTTGTAAAGGAAAATATAATTAAGTTTATTTAATTAAAGTTTTTAGTTAAATAGAAAAATTTTAGATATTTTATTTTTTACAAAATATCACGTTTAAGATGATTTTTTATAAAATTGAATATTTTGAAAAAACGTGAAAACTAATTCCAGATTTCGAATTAATTAAATAAAAAAATATTTAATCTAAATAAATTATTATTTTTAAAAAAATGTGTAACAGAAAATAAAATAAATAAATACCTTTAATCACTATCTTAACTGAAAAGTTGAAGAAAAAACTGTCCATTTATCGAATTTTATTTGTTACGCTTTAAAACACAAAATGATGGTTTGGCGAATCGAAATCTTTGGAATCGTGTACACGAAAAAATATTTAATTCTTTCAGATCGTGTGGTTTTCAAAATTAATAAATTTATTTTAATTAAACGAATTTTTATAACCCTTAAAAATATTTTAAAAATCTATGTGGGAGAGAAAATTTATTCACTGATAAATTCCGCGGTCTCCATCACTAGTTTGTAGGCGATGCAATTAAACTCTGCGTGTCGGCAGTAAGGCATTCCTTTCCAACGAACAGATTAATTATGGTATCGCCAGTACAAATCTCATTTAAGAATAATTGTGGATAATTGTTAGTGTGAATCACTTTTCCATCTGAATGTCCATTGGGAAGCAATTGATTTGGGATTAGGTAGTTGTTAACACTTAGCTGTAAATAATTAGTATCATCTCCATCTAAGTCACTGCTATTATTTACTATGTCGAAGTTATGTCAGCTATTTAATTTTAGCTGGCAGGGTCAGTTGCCAAAATAGTGAAATTAATAAGAATTGGCCTGTCTGGATAAAAAATGGATAGTAGACGTCTTCCCATCGAGGGATGTTATTCACAGGATAACAAGCTGCTAGCGATTTCTTTTAAAATGGTAGAGGAAATCAAATTAAAATAAATTTAAAATTTTATTCATCATAATTAATGGTTATTTTTAATTATGTGATTCTCAGGATTAAAATGGCTTTCAATCCACTGGTTTATATACTCAAAGAAAATAAACTAATGGGATTGAATTTTGTTAACTAAAAAAGTAACTTGGATATAACTTTAACTACCAAGGGTATTTCTTTAATACTAGGAAATGTGTTTATTTCTGAAAATATTTCTTCCTCTGGGCCAAAAGGCATGAAGAAGAACATGGTTCAAAAACAGGATGGCACGATTTCTAAGGTAGTTAGTGGGCCACGGAATGGTGTGAAAAAATTGAAAGACAGATGTTTTCACTACAACTAGACACGACACTAAAAAAAGTTATGTCCAATTTTTCTCAGAAGGTAGAATATTCAGGGTAATTTCTGATCACTAGTTGTGAAAACATGTTTAGCAGTGTTATCTATTGGTACCTAGTATGTAGATACGAAAGCCACTGATCATATCTGTAATTCATTGCAGGGGTTTCAGAAAACCTGACAACTCAGTGTATTTCATTTCTATTTTTGTTTACTATTGTTTCATTTTTTCTCAGGTTTGCGGTGCATGGCCTTGTACCATCTGTGAATGTGGCGCCGGGATTTAGGGTTTGTTTCAAAATTAAACAAAATTCAAGAGTTATTTTAAAAATCTTTTAACACCTTAAAAACTAAAATATCTTGAAGACCCTTTCTTATGAAAAAATGAGTCGCAACTGCAAAGAATTTCAGCACTTTTTTACTGAACAGTATACTGGGGTGCTGGTGTATTGTATAAGTAGAGCACAATTAAGACTATTTTCATTAAACCATTGCGAAAGTTAACCAAATTCTCTAAAATTAAGAATGTTCTTGATTCAATAACTCCAAAATTAATAATCACGAATATACGAATAAAGTAATTAAATCTAGCGATATCAATACTAAAGAACAAACATGCTCTCAATTTTACTAATCAAAATTGTCAAACATGCTCTCAATTAAAACATGTGGTGATTAACCCTAGTGATGGTAGCACTAAAAAAAAAAGCATGCAATTCAGCAATTGAAACCTTGTGCCACCAATCTAGCTTAGAATTAGGACAACAATGCCATATTTATCTTATTTGATCAATTAAACCCATTTAATTTCAAACACTTAAGATTTTCAATCCATACTAATTGACCAATGATAATATTTCTCTATATACCAATTTAGCAATCAAAGTGCAAGAAAAATATTATTGTACCAACTGAGTATGAGAAGCAAAAGTGCATTCTTGTTACTAATACCAATTGAATATTAAAAATAACAGTGCGTGAAAGAATTTTCTTTAAGGCATAGCACATATTATGAATTAAGGATGTTTTCAACAAAGATGTTTACGATCCAATTTACATATTAATGACATTCAAAATGATATTTATCTATTTTTCATACAAGGAGTCATTTTTCATAATCATTTATGACAAATTAGTGATGGACATTTAGAGTACATTGTCATGATACCAAAAGTGATACCAAAGTAGATAGGCAAGATTATACCATAACAGTTTTCATTGACCACTTTCTTTCTAATTTTGTCAAGTCTCAAGCAATATTCAATTTTGAAACTTGACTTGATATCCCACAAGTGCTTTGGGCTTCCACTTACTATGATTTACTTGTTCGTTTGAGTGGAGGCATCTAAGTACTTACGAAATAAATTTAAGTGAAATCTTTTAGTATTCATACCTTCTTAGGTCCATGGGAGTTAGCATTCAAAATATCATTTACTTTCCAAATGATATTTTTATCAAGACCTCTTCTTCCTCTATAAGGACAAGTATGCCTAATATGACTATTTTTCATGCAATATAAACAAGTAGTTTTGGCATGAATATTTTTAGAGTAATTATAACTTGAGAAAGTTTCCAAGTCCTCAATTTTTCTCTTTAAATTCATAATCTCATTTTCACTTCAAGAAGATAATTTTATGCTTTTAAGCTTATTTCTTAAATTGTTATTTTCTTCTTCCAATGTGAAAATTTCAATTCTATGCTCATTTTCAAAAATCTTATTTGATTATTTCAACTCAATAAGTTCATTTGAGAGATTTTCAATTTCTATTTTCAAAGAAACATTTTTCTTGCCTAACTGCAAAAAATATTTATGTAAACTATATAACTCTTTTGTTGAGCTCGTTTTCTTTATCATTGATTGTCATCTCATAAGTAAGGAGTGACCCGGTGAGTTCATCCAACGTGATCTTCTTTAGGTCTCTAGCTTCCATGATGGCCATTGTCTTTGCTTCCCATGCCGGTGGCAAACCCCTAAGTACTTTTCTTAATTATTCATAAAATGGATTAGTCTTTCTAAGAGCATTTAAAGAATTAATGATATGAGTGAAACGGGTAGTCATGTTTGAAATAGATTCATGCGCATGTATCTTAAACGACTCATATTTACTTGTTAATCTATCTATTCTAGAATCCTTAACATCTTGTGTTTTTTCGTATGTAATTTCTAATTTTTCTCAAATTTCTTTTGTACTATTGCAAGTCATAATTTTATTGTATTCATTTGCATCTAAAGCACAATATTAAGCATTAATAGCACTAGAATTTATTTGCAATAGTTTCATGTTATTTTCATCCAATTCATGATCTAATTTACGAATTTTATTTTCATCAACTAATTTCATGGGAACGTAATCTCCATCTAGTATAACTTACCAAGCATGCCAATTCATAGTTTGAATAAAAATTTTCATTCTTTGTTTTCAAAAAGCATAATGCATGCTACAAAATAAAGAAGGTCGAGTGGACGATTATCCCTCATCAAAAGGAGGTGCACCAATTGAAGTCATATAATCTTTGCACAAAAACTTTTTAAAAAAAATGTGACCTGCTCTGATACCAATTAAAGAGTTGGTGCAATTCCAGGAGGTGGGTGAATTGGGAAAAACATTTATGCCAAGTTTAACTGATTTAATTCATGCAATCTCAAACATCCACACGTGATCTCAAGTATTCTCTAACATATAATTTCAAGTAGATATGGAATTTAAAGTGCGAAATTTAAAGAAATAGAGTTAGAGAGATACGACACCAAGATTTACAAGGTTCGGCATTCAGGTCTACGTTCTTACCTCAAGCACACCGTTATGAGGATTCCACTAGTCACTCCTTAAGTAGGCGGAGCAGCTTCTCTTCTTATTATAGGTGGAGTAGCCTCTCTTGAGAATGTCCCATTCTCAAGTACATTCCCTCCTTATAAGCGGAGCTACCTCTCTCATTCAACAAGCGGAGATGCCTCTATTGAAAAATCACCTTCTCAAGTACAATAAGAATACAATAGAAATTGTACAAGAATCAGCTCATTCAGCGAGCAAATGAGTACAATATGAAACACACTAATGTTCACTCCAAATGATATATAAGTGAAAACTCAAT
This sequence comes from Heliamphora exappendiculata, assembly GCA_034768845.1. Taxonomy (NCBI): domain Eukaryota; kingdom Viridiplantae; phylum Streptophyta; class Magnoliopsida; order Ericales; family Sarraceniaceae; genus Heliamphora; species Heliamphora exappendiculata. The sequence goes on from JAOTRH010092947.1 coordinate 8,946, forward strand.
AGAGAATTTCTAAGATTTTCTCTCAAAATATGAACAAAGAATCATAGATTTGAAGCACAAGATGAATGTATATGAGAGAGTATGATTGAGGGCATATTCCTATATTTTTTAGAGCTCGAAGGATGTATTTATAGACCAAAAATATGAACTAGCCGTTGGGTTAAATAAGAAAATTTTAAACTAGTCATTGCACCCCAAATTCAAAAATTCATCAACTTAGTCGATTGACTTAGAAGGTTCAGTCGACTGAATACATCAAGTCGCCTGAAATAGGTAGTTCAGTTGACTGAACTCGACTGCTCTATTATCCCGAATTTAAACTACTATAACTCCTTCATCCGAACTCCGAATAGGGTTATTCTTTTGTCCAAATTGAACTCTCAAAAGTCTACTTTCCAATGGTTCCAACCTCATAACAAAATTTATTTTGTACAAAAAGTTATGACTAAAATACTGAAAGTATGTCAATTTTTTTCACACACTTTTTGCATATTTTTTACCAAACTTCTTTTGAAACATTTTAAAACATAATTTGTACTTTAAAAATAATTTTCTATGAAATATTAACTATCTAGGGTCCAACTAAGGTCACCTATAAGCTTTTACAAATATAACCAATGGTATGTGATCTTACATAGGTCCTAGTGCATTTACACTTAGAAAATCTTCAAGCCCTTTCTCTTGGTCTTCAAGTCTCCATGGATTATTGCCATTTGAATATGTTCCTCATACTTTATGGCTTCCATTTTGCGCTCTCAATTATGCTTGTGACATTGAATTCCTATGAACACACTAAATTTGCACAATTAGATGCTTTTGTTTATTATCATCAAAACAGGTTAAAATCTTGTTAGGCTAACATTCCTCATCGTCATCTGTGGACAACTCTTCAACATTCTTGTTGAAATAGATGGGGCTTGCATTTGCTTTTAGGAAAGCATCTTTGAAGTAGCGTGATTTTAGTGGTTGCTTTGGGATTTCTTTTACCAACGACGAAGAAGAGAAGCTCTCTTGGCTAAGGAGCTCCTTACTCAAAAAAGAGGTAGTTGTTGGGGTGTTTGTGGTATTTTTTAACTTTTTTGTGTAGCAGATGAGTTAAATTAAGATCTGCTCTTTTTTCTTCGTTTCTCTCTCTCTCTCTCTCTTGTTTCTAGCCGATATGCTTGGTTAAATGAGTTTTGAATAATGACTTATTAGCTTATTTTGTTATGTTCACTTTTGTTGCTATAGATTTTTTATATTTGGACAAACTATTATACTTTTTTAACTCATCTCATCAAAATGAACCAGAAAATTAAACAAATCTTAATAAAATTAAATATTAGAATATTTTAAAAATAATATGAATAAGCCAAAATTAGCCAATAAATTAAATCTAATGTTGTTTATTTTTGTTTTTGTATCTTTTTAAAACATTTGATAACTGTTTTTTACTTTTCTAATTCCTATCGTCGAGATGATTCAAAACAGTAAAAAAAATTAACAAACAAATTTAAAGAAATCTTCAAAGGACAAAAGAGATAGAAATTTCTAAAATTATCCCAAACGGACAACAATAAGATTTTTCCCGTGTTTCAAGTATTCTTCGAATACCAAACCCATATAATGATAAGAGTCTTTTTGACAAAGATCTTAAATAATTAGTATGATCAATATCCTGAAATAATAAAATTAATTAGAAATAGTTGTTAATGTATTGGCAATTTTTTAGTGTTTAATAGAACCGCCAGAGTCCGTATTTGAGTATTTTTCCTTGGGGTTGGGTAGCTTTATAAGTTAGGTTCAGTGACAAAACGGTTCCAATGACCAGTGTCTATTGTTCAACTTTGTATGCACATTTTTGCATTTTTCGTAGTTCACATATTTTTTTGTAAGTCGTTACCCTATTTCCAAAAGCAAGAGCTCTTTAGGCGCTCGAGCACCGATCCTTCTAAGCCTTTTATGATTTCTAGATGTGAGTGCTCATCAAGCGCTCGAGTGTTAGCATCTCAAGAGTCACTCCCATTTTTTAGAAGGTAGGGCTTGCGAGGTGCTAACTAGGCACTTGAGTGCTTTACATTAGGAGACTTCTTAGTTTGCCCAAAATTCAGCGCTCTCTTAGGTCTATTAAAACGCTCGAGTGCTAGCATTTTAAGAGTCTTTTTGACTTTCTAGTGCCTAGCATACCGCTCGCTAGGAACTTAAGCGTTGGGATATCAAAGGTCACTCTACCGTTCTAGTAGCTAGCGCTCATTAGGCACCCTTAAGGCGCTCAAGCGCCCTTTAGTTAGTCTCCTAAATAGTGTAAAGTGCTCATTAGATGCTCGAATGTTGGTCCTTTTGGCCTCCTTCAGTGTAGAGTGCTCGTAAGGTGCTTGGGAGGCACTTGAGCGTTGTCCTTCAAAAGAAACTCATCTGTTATAGTGTAGGGAGCTTACAAGGTGCTCGTTGAGTGCTTGAGCACTTTATACGAGCTTAAATAGCGTTGGTTCGAAACGCAAACGCTTCAAGTCTCTAGGGTTGAGTGGCACTTATTAGTGCCTACAGTGCGCTTGAGCGCTAGTACGAACTCGCAAGGCGCTTAAGTACCTTGACTTAGTTTTCATCCTTTTTGTGTCTCACTGTTAGTTACCTTGACTTGTCCTTTAGTTTAGGTGTTTGTGCCCATTTTCAAGCTTTTCCTAAGGAATCTTATCTCACAAGCGAATCATTCGGTACGTCAAGGGAACCATCGGCCTTAGCCTATTGTATTATCATGAGACCAACATAGGCCTTGTAGCTCTTTATGATGTCGATTGGGCTAACAATGTAGATGATCGAAATAGTACCTTCGAGGGGTGCTTTTACCTTGGTAACTTTTTGGTTGCTTGGTATAGCAAAAAGTAGAACTGTGTCTCTTTGTTTATTGTCGAGAAAAAATACATTGCAGTTGGGAGTAGTTGTACTAGTTACTGTGGATGAGGCAGATGATTCAGGACTACGGGTGTACTTAGGGCACCATGATCGTGTTTTGTGATAACACAAGTGCCATCAATATTTTAAAAATCTCATCCAACACTCTAGGACCACACACATCAACATTTCTCATCACTTTATTCACAATCTTATTGAAGATGGTATTGTGTCTCTAAATTTTGTCCCTACTCATGATCAAAAAGTCGACATTTTCACAAAAACCTTAAGACTTCTCCAGGTTTGAATCCTTTAGCATGTCCATATGTTTGATCTCTATCAATTAGTGGATAGGGTTCTATGTCACTATAGTTTGTCTTTCTATTTTTTCAATCCTAGAGTAGACATTCCTTTTTTTGCGTCTTTTTTTTTCTTTCTTTTTTTGCATGCTTGTATGCTTGTTTTATATATGTGTAAGAATGCCTTATTGTAGATTTCATGTTTATATTCTAATTATTCTTGTTTCTATGTATACTTCACTTTCTAGCATAGTTGTTTGATGGCTTCCCATGAGGGATGAAACATTTTTCTTTTGGATCAGCTAATCATGTACATTTCTTGGCATTTAAGTATTGTTCTTTACCCTGTATTTGCACGCACTCTCTTGGAGCATGCTTTTTTGCTTGGTTTGTAAACTAAACGTGTTACCATTTTCTTGGTTTCGTCCCATCGGGTGGTTGTATGACCGATATTTGTGGCTTACCTTTAGTTCTTTTCCTTCATCTCTCACACTTGATTCAATTACAGTATATGAGAATCCTTAGTCTTCGCTCGGTGTAAGTTTTCATTCGAGTGTTATATATTACAATAAAAAAATACAAAAAAGGCTGAGGTTTGTGCGTACAGCTTATGGTCCATATTCTAATATATTTGAGCCCTTCTGTTTGGACCATTTCTTTTTTTACCTCTTTATAGAATCTTGTTCATCTGCCATAGAGTTCACCGCATACATCTTAGTGCAGTGGTTATGCTGATTAATTCTTACACCTGTTAGTCTATGTCCTATTTGTTTCCTCTAGATTAGAAGCCCTCCCATGAGGATGCACTAAATCTTGATCCGCTATGAACATTTGTGTACTTTGCATATTTTTTAGTCTTGATATTATCATAAAAATATGTGGTATGCCCTCTTATTTATTTATATGTATTTCTGGCTTTTGTTCGACTATTGTGGGCGGTTGATTTCTTTTGTGATTCTTCTGAGTTGTCTGTTAAATGAATTTTTTCTCAGATCATGCTACAACGCTTATTGAGCGCTGCCTAGCGCTTTCGCCTAGGTGTTCATGCCCGTTAGCTGGGCGTTCGCGCACTCGTTGGGCGCTCGAGCACTTTGGCTGTGACGCCTATACAAGCACTAGTAGTGCCCTTTCTAGACGCTTTTCTTCTGTTCACTCTCTCTAGCGCTGGTGTCTATGCCTTCCTCCTTTGTGCTTCTAGTGCTTTTAGTGGTGTCTCTTCTTTCATAGCAGGGGTATACTCTTCTTGCTTCCCTCTCTCTTCTTGTCTATATTACTATCTTGCTGTAGTTATCATTGTATTTAGAAACTTCTCAAGTTCGCCTTGCTATATGGGATTTTGTCAAAATAAATCACAGTTTTCAATTTGCAAATTATCATATAATGGAATTTTTAGTTTTCAATTCGTAGTAGTTTCTAGCAAGTGTTTCTATGGTCAATAAATTTTTTTTAATTGGTTGTCATTGTTGATATTAATATAATATCTAAAGTTGAAATGAATTCATAGGTTTGTTATCGTTTGCTTTATTTTTTTGTTTATCGTTAAAGTCAATCTTATCTCGATTAATCATTTTGACTTTTCGTTCTTCATTCTTTTTGGAATTTAATATTGGTTTTTTTAATATTTTTGATAAATACACACAACTATTCGAACACTTTCCTCTTACCAAAATTTGAACTTCTCACCTTCTATTTGATTTTTTTCTGCTCTGTTGGCGATTTTAACTAAACAGTTAAAATGTCTTTACTTTTTGCAGTTTTCCTTTTTATAGACATGCCATATTTAATGATTCTTCTATTATTTTGCAAGTTCTGACTATGGATAACTTCACAATTTTTTTCCATGTAAGATTTATATTACACACAAATTGTTGTTTTTTATACCATTTTTTTCGGACGACAATTACTATTTATATCATTTTAGCCTACTTTTTTTTTCCAGCCTGATGGAGATTTGGATCGAACAGTAAGATCAGTACTTATATGTTTTTAATTAATACATTTGCCATTATATTTCTTTATAATTTCTTTATATAGGTTAAACTTCTTCAAGCAAACAATGTTGGTGTAGTTATTCGGAATGAGTTTGAGCTTAATCAAACTCGCATGGAAAGAGTAAGCTTCCTAATTGTGTCAATTTGTTTCTCATTATAGATTTGTAAATATTTAATTCCTTCTTTATGCTGTCTTGTAATAAGAAAAATATAAATGCGTCTTCAAAAGGAAAAGAAAAAGCAACCATTGGAAAAGAAAACGCAGCACCTAGCGTGGTATGTTTTTTAAATTCAAAAATATTTATACAATTATGTTTTTAAATATTTTGATACTTATTTAAGCTTATTTGTTGAAAAAAAAAGGACAAACGTTAATTCAAAAGGGAAAGAGAAGTCAACCCTTCCATCGAATGGAAGCGGAGATGAAGCACCTTAAGGGGTATGTTTTCAATTATTTTTGATTACATCTTTTGCGTTACAAAAAGGCATAGAATTGTTGTTGATGGTTGTATAGTATCGGTTAATGATTTAATTATTCTTGATAATAGTCTAAAGCATATCGAGTTTTGAAAATTTATATTTTTCAATATAGTAACACATTCTACCATTATGCTTTTAAGTGTGCATATTTCTCACTATTTTAAGCACTTTATTAGGACATTATTTAGTTATGCTTGCTACAAACTATGTTTTCTAATGGCAATGCCAATGTATAAACTCATGAGAGTAAAAATTGGTAGATCATTGTTGTGTATACCTGATGATTAATGTCATTTTATTTTTGCTAAATTTATAATTGAGAATTCTTCATGCGAATTGTGTAGGGTATGTTTCACATTACTTTCATTCAAGCCACCCGAGATTTCTTCAAGGGATTAATTAAATTTTGGGAATGTTTTGAAGTGAAAGACTATCGTATGGTTGCCTGGTGTTTCTTTTTTCCCAGTTCTTTTCCTCCATTGCTCCATAAATTGTTTTTCTCTTTGATGGTTCTAAATCAAATGATAGTCGTGAAATGTATCATGTAACTATGCAATCTAAGTGTGCAAACACTTGCAAACCTGTAGCTCATTTTGAACAATCTTCGAATCCTTGAACCTTAGCATCAAGTTTTAAATACAAAGAGCTTCTTTATAATGTTAGGGCATTGGATTTCTTATGTCATTGCATTTTCTCTTTTTCTTTTCTCTTTCTCTGTTTTTCTTTTGTGCGGTTGTACTTGAGTATTTGTTGATAAATTTGTTGAAGAACATTAGAATTGGCCGTTTGGGTCTTTACCAATTTTTGGCCATTAGGTGAAACTAATTTTGAAGTTAAATTTGTGTTGAATTAAGTGAAATAATGTACTTCTAATGCAAGGGGTGTAGTTACAACTCTTAAATATCAATATTGATGATCTTCTAATTCTTTTAATTGACTTGATTGTCATGTAGGATCCAATTAAGAGCTTAGTATTTCAAATAAGGGTTGTGGTAGTTGATAATATTAGTTTTTCCATAAGCTTAGGTTTGTAGCATTTGTAATGGCTTTTAGGTCAAATTAAATCCAAAAAAGGTTTTCAGTTGTTTGGCACCAAAATAGTATTCCATAAGTTGTGATTTTCAGTGGACTGTTTTGGTTTTAGCAGGAACAATTTGTTATATACATATTTATGTGAAGATGAGCTATTAGATTTTATGATTCTCAATTAGGAATGCCCGCAATTTATGTGTAGATTAGTTAGTTAGTTTTACCAAACAGGAAAAATTATGTCAATTTTTTTTAAAGTTTAATACTTAGAATAATTATTTATATTTTTTTATAATTGGTTTATACTATTAATTTTAAACTGGAGCTTTAAAATGTATGCATGAAATGTTATGATGATTTTATTTGAGTTATGCCTTTATTGATGGGATCTAGACAGAGTTTGTGTATATTGTGTTGTTTGATTTTATTACAGATTATTTAGTAAACAATTAAATCATTAGATTATTTGAAAAATAGAAAAAATTCTGTCAATATTTTTTAAAATTTAATACTTAGAATAATTATTTATGTATCACACTTTTTTTTCTATTTTAGTATTTTTTTTAGTATAAATTATTCATAATAATATAAAAATTTTAAAAAATTATTAAAATACATAAATAATCATACAAAAAAATAATAGTAGTAGTGGCATGCGCACGGCCAATACCTAAGTCTATATTACAATTCAGCTAAGTTTTGATTTGACAGGTATATGTTTTTAATCCAACGGTTACGCTTGCGCCTCGCTGTCCATCCAACGGTTGATCCTCTCTGCCACTCTAAGCCTTTACCTAACGGCTGGTGTGCCTC
>JAOTRH010092978.1:0-16427 GCA_034768845.1 Heliamphora exappendiculata
ATAATAAATAAAAAATAATAGTTGATGAATTAATATAACTAAATATACAAAATATAAGAAATGAGAAAGAAAAATTAAAGATAAATATAATATTTTAATATTTTGAAGTTATATTTATAAAATATATATTTTATACATATATTAATATTTAAAAATAATTTATTTTATATAATCAGGGGCGGGGCGGAAAAAACAGGGCGGAGAGTGCAGATACCGTCCCCACCCCGTTTGTTATCGGGGGCGGGAAAATCCTACAAAACGGGACAGGGCAGAGCGAAGGCGGGGCAGGGCGGGGCGGAGAAAATTGCCATCCCTAGCCCTAAACGACAATGAGCCTCAAAACTATGAGAGGGAACTACTGAGCAGGCCGTAGCAGCAACCTCCTCCATCAAGTAAAACCCACCAGAAACTCAACCTATACTGATAATCTTCCTCGTCGTAAGATCCTGAAAAACACAACCATCAGGATAAAAAATCACACAACAGTTAAGATCATTAGTGAGCTGACTGACAGATAGTAAGTTAAATGAATTTTCAAGAGTATGTAAAACATTAGGTAGGGTTAAGGAGGGTATGGGAGTAACGACTTCACGTCCCTTAACCGGTAAGGAAGATTCATTAGCCACGAGAACACCACGATGGCTATGAGTCACCAAATAGTCAGATAATTTACCTGCCAAACCAGCCATAAGATAGGAGACACCAGAATCAATCACCCAAGTAGATAGAGTAGGAGCAGGAGGACTAGGGCTAGTAACTTGAGACTGAACATACTGCTCATATTGAGCTGGAGTCATCTCTACGAGTTGCTTCTAATAAGAGGAAGACAAGTCTACTTGGGGGTACTCGACAGTAGCATTAGCCACGGGGGACGGTTTTACATGTAGTTTATAACACTGACTGCGAATATGGTCCTGAATCCCACAATAGTGGCAAGAACGAGTCTCACGAGCCCCCCCACCTGTTCGACCTCCATCACGGCCCCTACCACAGCTACAGCCACGAGTTCCATTGCCTCCTCGAGAAGTAATAAGGGCAGACTGATCATTAGCATCAGAGGAAGGCTGGGTGTCGTCACGACGCATCGAGGGACTCACCCAATGGAAAGTCTCAGATAATGTAGGAATATCTGTCCCAGCAAGAATCCGGGAACGAGCCGTGTCATATTCAGGATCCAAACTGGCTAAGAAACACACGACGAGAATCTGCATTCACTGTTCCTGAAACTTGCTGATAGAACTGGTGAATGGAAGAAGCCGATCAAACTCGTCAGCAAGCACTTTAAATCCCATAAAGTGTTCCTAAAGAGGACGACCAGCCTGTTGCGAGCGGAAAAAGTCTCGCATCATATCATACAGACGCGATAAGTCATTTGTGGAGGCATAAATATCCTCTAGAGCCCCCCAGATTTCTTTTACTGTATCAGCACTGGCAACTAAAATCTTGACACTGCGGTCTATGAAATTCATAATCTGACTGAAGAGACGAGCATCGTTTCGTATCCAGGTACGATAAATAGGAGAATTAGGATCAGGGGCATCGTTAAATAAGCGGGAATCTAATTCCATGCCTCGCAAAGATTTCAACACATTCTTCCACCACAAGGGATAAGCAGAAGCACCGTCAAGTTTCTCATCGACAAGCCGAGTATAAGAAGAGAACACCTCAGTTCTCATTGGTCGCCCGGTATCCGTTAGAGACTCAGTAGTCCTAGAAGTCCGGGTAGCAGACCTATTGCCCTCCGATGACATTCTTGTTCAACTACCAGAGAATCCACAACTAAACAACCCTCACTGCATCAACAAAAATTGGACAACGCAGAACTTGACGGTAAATGAAAAGCAGGCCATTGTACAGATGAATGAAGGGACGTAGTGAGGGAGATGAAAACACAGAACTATTGCGGTGCGACTGCTCCGGCGACTGCTCCGGTGACTTTTCCGACGACTCGGCTAGATATCTGGTGACTGTTTAAATGGTCGGAGACTGTTTTCAGAGCACGATCGGTGACCGTTTAGTGGATTTTTTGTGGGTTTCGGCGAATGGTATGGTGGTGGCAACTAGGTTCGGCGACGTCAGTGACTGTCGGCAACTTCAGTGGACTCGTTTGAGGGTGTTGGCGCTAGAGGTGGTGGTTGTGGTGGGTTTTGGCGCTAGGAGTGGTGCGACAGGAGGATGGAACCTCGCTGGAGGGGCGATGAGGGACGGCGATCCTCGCTGGGTGTGCGACGATGAGCGGCGAGGGGCTAGGGTGGTTTGGCAAGGGTCGTTGGGTGGCCGGCGAGGGTTTTGAGTGGTTGGCAACGGTCGTTGGGTGGTTGTTGAGGGTCTTGGGGGTCGGTAAGGGTCTTGGGTGGTGCGTCGACGACTGGTGGGTTGAGTTTGGAACTGTTGGCAACTAGCGGCTACTGGTGTGTGGTTTTCGACGACGATTTGGGTCTGGCGGCTAAGGTTTAGGTGGCTGCTAGGGTTACCAAAGGTCCGATGACTCTGATACCATGTTAACAGACATAATTAGGTTGAATGAAGGCGTTAACCCTAATAGGGTATGCAATGATTTATTTATAGAATAACGAGACCACATAATAAGATATGGTGTGTCCGACCACACCAGATAATAATAATAATAATAAAACTAATATAATTATAATAAAGCTAACAATACCATTTAAGTCATTATAATTCACGGGAGATGGTCCAAGATATATGACATTCTTTCATCTATCGTCAAATACTCCAGTCCTAACCCAACAACTGTTTTTCTAACTAATTCAACTTTATGCAATGTAGAGTCAAAGAGAAAACATTAGTCTAATAGCATCTCACCTTAGCCCCTTCATTCTTTAATCTGTAAGCTAGCTTTCCTGCAATCAAGAATTTGGAATTTATTATCATTACCTGTGTTTTCGATAGGTGAAGGGAGGGGGGGATTCATAAGTCCATTTTTAACCATATAAATTGTGTCCATAGAAAGATTTTCTAGAGAACATATGGACCTCTTGATTACGTGGCAAAATATAAATGTGTCAATTGGGTTTTGAAAATCCGATGAAAAATAGTTGATCGGTTAATCCGTCAAAACTAACTGGATTGCTTCCATGTGGAAACCTTATTTTGTCCCATGTGACAGGGTATCATAGAGACTAGAGACCAATGAATTATTTACTTGGTATTGTGCCTCATCTTGTAAATACAAGATATAAGGATTAATTTCTCCTAATCAGCAAGTTAGTTGTCACCAATTTGGGTGGCCTATATTAAGAGTTTCTGTGTTTGTGCGCGTGTAATATGTGTTGAATAGCTTGATATATATTGTTAGGCTTATTTTTTAAAAACTTAAGCTTTTGAAAAACTTGATGACTTAACATGGTATTTGAGCTCTTATTCCAAGAGATCAAGAGTTCAAGTCTTATATGTTTCCATGTCAGGTTTGTTATTGTGCACTATATTTTGTCTTTGTCGGTACACCTATTTAGTTCAATTTGCTTGTCATGTTTGTTACCCGTGAGAGGGAGTATTAGATAGCTTGACATTGTTGAGCTCATTTCCCAACAATTTAAGTTTTTGAAAAAATTAATGACTTAACAATATGTTTGTTACCCAACAAGACCTGAACCAATATGGTAAAATACTAAAATTTGACAACACTTGTTGTTTAGACTGGATAAATAGGTGTAATTAAAAAACTGTACACATACACAAAGAATTTGATGTTATCAGGTCTTAAATGGAGTCTTTATGAGGAAGATAATATTATAGTTTGCCAAATTGCTCAGTTTCTAAATACAAGGAATAATCATAAAGCTCTCAGAAAGCTCAACATTCCATAAACTAGGAGCTAACTCTTTAGTGCTTTGGCATTGAAGGTTATTCTGTTAGTGTTTGAACCTCATGGCTTTCATTGGGAAATATAGGTAACCACGAATAGAATAAGAAAAACGTGATCCCACATGGTACCATTCTACTTGAATCAATGATGTTAAACATAGTCATGGTCGAATCAATTAATGTACTTAGCGGGTGATTGTTGCAGCTTAATTTATGGTGAAAGTTCATTATTGAAAAAAGAAAACCAAAAGCAAGAAAATAGAGATTCTCAAAAAGCAGAAACCAAAAGCACTACAGTAGAATTTCACAAAACCAGCTTTTCTTCAACTCTTTTAAATGTTCTGGCCCATAAGTAAAATGCAGAAATTATGACAAGCAAGCTAGCACAGATTTCAAAAAGTTTTAAAAAGAAAAAAGTAAAACTTGTCGTGAAAATCTTTTGACTAGAGGTGGCAGTTTCTCCACAACTCAATGGATACCCGCCCCGCCACTATAGGATTGACCTATTGCCATTTTTCACCCTACCCCCTATAGGGCCGGGGACAATATTAGATTTGCATTCCCCAACCGATTTCGGAGTGAGAACAACTTTAAATAATCCCTGGCCGCATCTCTGCCTCGTTCCCCATATCCCGTTCTTTAATATATGTATACCCTTTAGATATTATCATCTAAATTCAACTAGGAGTGTTTTCTCAGAGATGCTTATAGACATTATTGGTCTTGTTTATTATTCCCATCAACTTGCACTCCATGTATGCAAGAATTTAGCATTTTAGCCTTAAACTTGCCTTCGCATGAAGGTTAGGGCCTGGCAATAGAATTGGGATCAAATGATTATTTATCATTATTGCTTGCAACCTGAAAAAAACGCAGCCAATTTTTCCTTTGAACTACATTGTAATGAAATTTTATTTGTAAGTAAAAGCAAGCCTCGTTGGGAGTGGGGGTGGTAACAATGAAAACATTCCAATCTGGAATCGGGCTGAGGTCAAGGAGAAATAAGCCAGTTGGCAATCGGGGACATGGAATGCAAAAACTGACCCCGGCCCTGCTCAGCCCCAGTCCGTTGATATTTCTACTTTGGAAACAAACACCTTTAGCCTCATCAATGTGTTTGAATCAGGCCCAATTACTGATTTGGGTTTTGTGTAGATTCAATACTTGGGGTGTTCAAACCCAATCAGAGAATGGGGCACTGGAAAAGGCAAGGTCTCTTGATTGTCTAGGTTCAACCTCTCCTTTTTCTTCGCTGTGTGGGTTCAGTAATGTTCGAATGGGAGCGAGGAATGCGAGGGTGGACGCAGAAATTGTTGCCATGTGGGGTGTAATGATGCAGTGGTGGAGAAAGAGGTGAACGGGCAGAATGAGGTGGGGGTGTTGTGGTTTTTGGATGGAGATAGAACGGAAGAGGTGACTGGAGGAAAGAGAAAGGAAGGTGGAGGAAGGATCATGGTGGTGGCGTGGGGAGGATAGAGAGCTAGACGAGGAATGGAGGGGAGAGGGGATGAGTTGTGTAGGAGGGATAAATCTGGATATTTCTTGTAATATATAAGGAAAAAATACCCATTTTGCACCCTCCATTAATGTCTTTATCTTACAGGGGAAACCTGCAAAACCAAATGGTGGAGACCGTATTCAATTGAGCATGTGTTTGGACTAACTTTTTTTTAGTGACTTTTAGGCTTTTTGGCTTTTTTGTAAAAAAGTGTCAAATCATGACTTTTTTTGTGGAAAAAAAGTGGAAAAAGTTTGGTTTTTTTTTTACTACCCAAACCAAGTGGCTTTTTTTTTTTTTTTAAGCGAAAAGGCTTGACTTAAAAGCCAAGCCAAACACAGGCTGAAACCTCAAGAGTGCTATTTGTAATTTACCCTTTTTTACCAATCATTTGATTTTGCAAATGGGTCTGACACTTTTCATCACCAATAAATATTAGTCTAGTGCAAAAGGCCCTTAAATTGTTTCTTTCTCTTTGAATATTTGATTATTCCGAGCAAAATGAGGTATATAGTAAGAGATGCTAACATTTTTTTTTGGATCCATCAACACCTTGGCTTTATGTCTTACCAAGAGATGTAGTCTTTCCACCTCCATTGACACCTACAATCATTATGACAGCTGGTTTCCTGGTAGTATAGTAAAAATGAAACAACAAATAGTTCCGAATTAGATCCAATCCAATTAGAACAACAACATATGAAGTACCCCAAACCTGAATCCAAGCTGAAGCTCCGTTTTATTCCCTTTGGTAGTCAACAAATCCAACACACTCCTCTTCAAAGCATCCTGCAACAATAAAAGACCACATATATTTAAAATCAAATCAACTAATGCTGGTCCTATTAGAAATTTTATGATGATACTTGTATATATGCCAATATTTGGAACCCAAGAAGACAAATCATCCTAACAAATTCAAGATGACTTTTCACTAAAACCAACACAACACTAAACAAAAGGCAAGAGAATCTTCTACTATTTTCTTTCCCTTTAATGAAAAAAACATATAGAAAGCTTTGTGAAAGCCTAAAAATTCAGTATGATTACCTTTATCTCACTTCCCGATTTGAGCTTTCCAGCATATATGTCATCCCGCAAGCTCTCAACAATCTTAATAGTAATCTTTGGCCCAAAATCAGCCACGAGCAAAGCCTAAAATCCAAGAAACCCCCAGGATTTTTCAAACCCTAATTAGAACATTTGCCACATTTTCTTCAAGATTCAAACAACACCCTCCAACATGTAACATGAACTTAAATTTCAAACTCCCGCAATTTCCAGACCCTAATTACAACATTTGCCGCATTTTCTTCAAGATTCACACAATACCCTATAACAAGTTACATGAACTTAAATGTCATATTCCACAATTTTTCAAAGCCTACTTATAACATTTGTCGCATTTTCTTCAATATTCAGACAACACCCCATAACAAGCAACATGAACTCAAATTCCAAAAATTTTCAAACCCTAGTTACAACATTTGCCGCATTTTCTACAGATTTCAAATAATATCTTAGCAAGTAACATGAACTTAAATTTCAAATTCCATCATTTTTTTTGTTCAAAGATTCAAACAACACCCCATAACAAGTAACAAAAACTTAAAATTTCAAATTCCGCAATTTTCCAAACCCTAATTATAACATTTTCAGCATTTTCTTCAAGATTCAACCAACATCCTATAACAAATAACATGAACTTAAATTTCGAGTTCCACTTTTCTTCGCAGTAATTACTTTCGTCAAACCATTGAACGTGCATATATATATATACACGCGCGCGTGGTGAGGAAACGAAAGAACCTCTTCTAATTCGTCGAGGACGCGGTCGGTGTCGGAGAGGTTCCAGTAAAGGAGGAGCTCGTCGATGACAGCCAGGTTGCCTCGGGTCTTGGAGAAGCCAGAGAACAGCTTATCGACGTCGCTCTTGGCCTTCTCTTTGATCAACCGCCCGAGTCGGGTGAAGAATCCTGTCTGACTCGCGGAGCATGTGAACCGGAAAGGGCAAACTCGGGCGGTTGGAGTCGGAGAGAACCGCGTTTGAGGGAGGTTGAAGAGAACCGTACTAATTGAAACCGGTTTGGAAGGAAGAGTCGAGAAGAATAGCGAGCGTTGTTGCTGCGATGGAACAGATGCCATTTTTGTTGAAGCTTCCCTCTCTCTCTCTCTCTCGCCGTGGATTGGTCGTATGGGAACAAAGAAAAATTACTCCCGACTTGGATAAGTTAACGGATAACTTAACGGTTAGTTTTGGCGGATACTTGTTTGTTTATTTATTTATTTTATTAGATAAATTATACTTATTTCTCTTAAAATTTAATAAAATATCAATTATCTCCTATATAATTTTAAAAATATTATTAATTTCTTTTTAAATTTAATTTTTAAATTAATTAAATTCAATCGTTAAAATTTTTAACAAAAATCATCTAACCATCTCAAAACCATCACCCAACTCTCCCCCTCCTAAAAAAAAAAAAAAAAAGAAGCTCACCCTCAAAATCAACCCCAAAACCTATCTCAAAACCAAAACTACTCACAATACCACCCCAAAACCAAAATCACTATCCAAAACCAAACCCACCCCCCAAAATCCCACGCTACCGTCTGTCCACGCTGCACGCCACCGTCGGTCCACCCCTCATCGCCAACCGTCGAGAGAGGGATGACAAAGAGGAGAGAGAGAGAGATGACGGAGGGAGAGAGAGAGAGGGCAGAGAGCAAAGAAAAAGGGACGAAAAAAGGAGAGCATGCGGCGACAGCGACAGTGGTGGTGGCGTGCAGCGTGGACCGGCAGTAGCGTGAGCTTTTGGGGGTTGGGTTTGGTTTTGGGTAGTGATTTTGGTTTGAGGGTGGTATTGAGAGTGGTTTTGGTTTTGGGGTGAGTTTTAAGTGTTGTTTTGAGGGTGGATTTTGGAATTGGGGGTTTGGGTGATGGTTTGGGAGTAGTCGGATGATTTTGGTTAAAAATTTTAACGGTTAAATTTAATTGATTCAAAAATTAAATCTGATGAGAGATTAATGGCATTTTTGAAACTACAAGGGAGATAGTTGATGTTTTGTTAAATCTCATGGGAGGTCAGTATAATTTACTCTATTTTATTTTTTTATTTATTTTTAATAAATTTTTATTATTTAATTAAATTATTGTATTTTTAAATTTTTCTTAATTTTATATGAAAAATAAAAAAATTTAAAAAGACAAAAAATAAGCTACAATAAGTTGGCCCCGACTGGTAACTAGCTTAAAAGCTAGTTTTTTATTTTTTTACCTTTTTAACCAAAAAACTAAAATGAGTTTAAAATAGGTTGTTTGATAACTTGACCTTTAAGCTAGTTTTTTGAAATTAGTTATTTGGATAAAAAGTTAATTTTTTTGATTTTTGTTTAAAATTGACAATTTTACTTTTTTATATATTTAATGTTAATAATTATATGTAATTGGTAGTTGTAGTAAATAAGTTATTAATAACGGGTATTATTGTAATTTAAAAGTTGTGGGAGTTTGCTTTGAATATTCAAAAAATTTGTGTTTTAATTTAATTTTTTGACTTTTTATCTTTTTTATATTTTTGCCAAACGGGTAAAATTGATTCTTTTGCCTTTTTAGTCAAAAAGCCAAAAAAATCAAATTGTCAATCAGGGCTAAGTCAAATATTATATTGCTTATTTTTTATTTTTAGTAAAAAAAGCCTATCTTTTGATAAAATAAAATTATTTTTTAAATTCATCTCATCAAACGATTCAAAAAAAAAAGTAAAATAATCAAACTTTATGCCAAACAAGGCCTTTGGGTGGGGTGATATAAACATAAAAGAAACTAAATGGGTGTTTTTAGCTTTAATTACTGGTGTGGATTATTAAAAACGGGGAAATGACAGTAAATTATTACTTAAATTATTTTGTGAATTTTTTTAATGATGGATTTGAAATAATGACTTATTTATTTGTTTTGTTTTATTTTATTTTTACGAATTTTTTATTAGTTAATTAATAAAAAAATATTTTTTTCAATTTTTCCGTTGAAAATAATCAAAAATATAAATTATTCAAAAAGGGACAAAAATAAGCTAACAAATAAGTTAACGGTTAGTTTGGATTGGGCGATATGAAAATAAAAGAAAATGAATGAATAATTTTAACTTTGAATAAAATAAATTTATTTTAATAATATATTGAGAATTTAAATTTCAGTTGAGTTTTTAAAAAAGTAAAATAATATGAATTATACATATAAATAAAAATATTTGAGTCAAACTATTTTCTTGTTTATTTGGATAAAAAGTAAAAATATGTCTTAAAATTAAGAGTAATTATTTGGTACTTCTGGAGTTCTATGTGACAAGTCCACGTGATGCTCTTATTTAATATGGTGATGATAAATTTTACGGTAATAATATGATGACTCGTTTTTGTTGGGTAGTTAGGAGACAAAAGGTGGTTTATATTGTGTAGGTTGCAATAATTTATTTGTTAAAATTACCACGTGGTATCACTTTCATTGTACTCCGAGAGTATTAAATAATTTTCCTAAAATTAGTGAAATTTGTATTTATTTCAGTAATATTTAAAATTCCTCATGGCATTCTTTGTAATTAAACCACTAAAAGATAATTACTTTAATTTTTTTTACTATTTTGTATAATTAACTAAATTTAAGTTTTACTTCACTTGGTCATATTTTTATTTTCTTCTATTTTTAAATTAATTCATTTGATAGGCAATACATCAAAATTCACATTACTTGATCATATATCAGTTATTCTCACTAACTAATTATAATAACATTAGAAATTTACATAAATTCAATTTTAAATCGTTTAATCTCAGTAATAAATTTTAATTTTATAAATTATATATTCCATTTTTACATAAATGTTTTAATTAATTATACATTACAAACCTAAATATAATACATGTTATTGTGACCAAAAAAAAGTTAGGATGTGGTGGAAATGGAGAAATTTCCATTAATTCCTTAAGTTATATGATAAACTTACTTTGAAAAAATAAAAATGATAACTAAATATATTAATTAAGCTAAATAAAAGATTAAGCATGCTAATGGATATTGCAAATAAAAGAATATAAATATAAGATGAACTAATTTTGTTATAAATATATTTAAAACTATCATAATTTAATAGTGTTTGATAATATTATGTTATTAACAAAAATAG
The DNA here is from genome assembly GCA_034768845.1 of Heliamphora exappendiculata. Taxonomy (NCBI): domain Eukaryota; kingdom Viridiplantae; phylum Streptophyta; class Magnoliopsida; order Ericales; family Sarraceniaceae; genus Heliamphora; species Heliamphora exappendiculata. The sequence goes on from JAOTRH010092978.1 coordinate 10,513, forward strand.
TAAAAGATAGTTGTACTTTTACTTTTTATAATATTTATAGTTTACATTTTTCTATATATAGTACTAATTAAAATTTTAAATAATATTACTATATTAGTTCAATAATTAATAATTAAAAAATTAATAATTTGTTAACATGTATATTTTTATATTTTACAAATTTAAAAAAAATTAAAAATTAAATTACAAGTTTAATCTCTAAAGAACTAATAACGTTTTGCTATAATATATATTACATAGTATAAATTAGCTTATTTTACTTTTTAAAGTGATTTTTAAAATTATTTGATTATGATATTTTTTTCTAATTCTTTCGTCACGACGAACCGAGCAAATAAAAAAATTAACCAAAAATAAACAGAGAAGAGAGAAAAAAAACACTCACTAAGCTTTATTTTTTTTTTGGCTTGTTTTCGTGTTTAGTGCAATTTTTGGTGTTTGGTTAAGAAAATCAAGGTGGGCCACGGCGGCCTTTTTAATTTTTTTTATTTTTTTGAATGGTATTTCATATATAAGTTATTTATTAATTTATTACTTTAGTTATAAATTATTATTATAAGTTATAAGTTATAAACTATTTATAAATTGTAAGTTACTATTTAAATTTATTATAAGTTATAAATTTATAAATTATAAGTTTATAGTTTATTATAAGTTATATAAATTATAAGTTATAAACTATTTATAAATTTCTATTTAAAAATATAAATTTATATTTTATAAATTATTTGGATCTCGGATTAAAACTCAAACTTGAGCCTTAGACTCGCCTGTAAGTTTCAGGAAATGGCCTAAACTCGGGCTTTCTATCTAAATATATAGCTCCATTTGAGATAAAAATGACTTATTAATTATATTACTTATATTTATTTTTAATTTTTTTATATTTTGATCATAATAGTTTATCTTTAAATTACTTTTATTATTGAGATAAATCAAAAAAGTTAAAAATTATCCCCAAAAAAGATAAAAGGATAAAAGTAAGTCAATGAGTCAAATCTATATTTTTTATATTTAGTAATTTATTAATTTTTGATCCATTTCATTAAAAAAATTTATGGTAAAAAAAAATTAAAAAAATGAAAACAAACAAAAAGAAACTAAATTCCATTTATATATAATATATGGAAAAATAAGAACACATGAAGCACCAGTGGTTTTGTGGTAGAAATGTACCCTGCCACATGAAGCACCAGTTGGGCATGCCACGCTTGTCCGATCTCTTCGGATTAAGTTGGCGCTGCCGAGCTCAATTTCTCTTCCACATTTTTTTATTTTTTATTTACTTTTTTTTATTAGTTTAATGTGGTCTTGTTATGTATAATTTTTTTTTGTTTTTTTTCCAATTTAATATTTAATGTGGTCTTGTTATGTATAATTTTTTTTTGTTTTTTTTCCAATTTAATATTTAATGTGGTCTAATTTTGTATAATTTTTTTTCTAATGATAAACTAGCAATTGTGTCATGCAAACAGTGTTGGGTATTAGAAAGCGATCACTAATCACGTCCATGATCAACAACGAATGCACAAACCATGAAATGATAATGAAGAAGAAAGAAAACAAGCAATCAGACGATCACACATAAAATTTACGTGGTTCGACAAAACATACTTACGTCCATGGGATCACACTTCACTTTATTGATTGAAAGATTACAAATTGAATGATGTTCATAATGTTTCAATGTTCATAATGTTTCTCTCAGTCTCGCAAGCTAAAAACATAACATTATGCACTGAAGAAAAGAGCTCTTAGAGTTAAAACATAACCTTAACCGCCTCTGCTCGAGCGGTCACCAGCCCAAAATCTTCTGCATACAACCCTGCTCGAGTGGACACTTGAGCGCTCAAGTTGTCACTAGCCCGAGACCACCACCGTGCTTAGCTCGCTCGAACGGTCAATCCAAAAATTTGATTTTTTTCACTACTTAACAATTCTCTCACTTAAAGTAAAATCACTTCAAGCCCTGAGAAAGTCCCAATACAACACCAACTGCCTTGAATCAACTAACAAACTCAATTAACCATGTGTGACCCATCTTCTATCTTCTAAACCTAAAAACCAACTAAAGCCGAGCACAGCTTCAGTTTATTAGTGTTGACACTTTTCGTTAACGTGTTGGTTGTATTCTTCGCCCCGCTAATCTTCTCAAGATACAACTAATTGTTACCAGTAGAGAGCGATTAAAGTGGTACCGCAACTGTATGTGTTTTATCTTGGAGTAAAATGCCAAAATTTTTGCCTAAAAAAAGGCACTCTAACTGTCACTGAAAAGTGTACCCCTGTCAATCTGCTTGCTCAACTCAGCCATCAGACCTTATAGCCATACCATCTCTTTTTTAGCCTCCATCACAGCAACATACTCTGTATCTGTAATAAAAAGTGCCACAATCTTCTGCAACTTTGAAACCTAACTAATTATTGTGCTACCCAAAGTGTAAACAAACTCAGTGGTTATCTTTCTACTGTCAATATCGCCAGGTAAGTCAGCGTCCACATAGCCTTATAGTTTCAGTCATATCCTTCCGAAACACAAGGGTGTCTCTGTAGTCCTCTTTAAATATCTCAGAATTCATTTGACCTCATTCAAATGCTGTTTTCCTAGATTACTCATGTATCAGCTGACTACCCCCATTACATGTGCGATATCTGATCTGGTACAGACCATAGCATACATCATGCTACCAATAGCCGATGCATATGGGACCTTACTAATGTGCTCCTACTTCTATTCTGTCTTCGAAGACTGATCCTTAGTTGGCCTGAAATGGCTAGTTAAAGGCGTACTGACTGATTTCGCACCATTCATGTTGAACCTGCTTAGTACCTTCTTCACATACTCTGCCTGAGATAATCTCACGGTGTGAGATCTGACTCGTTTTCATTTTTGCGACGTTTCGGTGTGTTGTTTCTTATTTTCATATAGCATGCTTATATGTGTTTTTATGCGTGATCAGGCTTAGAAATACATGTTGGGTTGAATCCTGAAACCGTTAGGCGTTGTGGTGCGAAGTTCAAAAAAAAAAATTCGGATGGACCTATAAATATGTAGCCTTAGATATTTTTTTTTGAAAAAATCCTTAGCTTGCTAACTAAGTTTCGTTTCAAAACCTCTACCTTCTCTTTAATTTTCGGGGAGGGTTGGGACTTGGTTTTTGGCGATCAGATAACGGATTGTTAGTATCCTCGCTGTGGGCTATGCGTTCATCCGAACGGAATCTCGTTTCGACGAAGTTCATTTTTGGCCGATATTTCGAGCTTCGAGTTTTTGACTTAACGAGGCAGAATCCTAGACTTCCGTATCTTAAAGGACTGCTACATTAAATCGTATGTATTTTTATCGCTTTAAAATGCATGAAAAGTTGATTTACATTTCAAAAAGTTGAGTTTTGTTCCTAAATCATTTTTGGTTCCTTTTGGTTGGACAAAAAAGAATTTTGAGGTGTTTCTTTCGGTGTTTCTTTATAGTTTTGAGTTTGTGTATGTCTGAGGGTATCAAAAGAGAGTTTGGTTATTTCAATTTTGGGGTTGAAAAGCTGTTCCCATAGTTAGGTTTTCGTTTCTACCGTGGTTCAGTCGACTGGACTAGGTGATCCAATCGACTAGATCGTCAGTATGGTGGTTCAATCGACTGGATTTGGGAATTCAGTCGATTGAACTGTGTTTTGAAGAAATTTTTAAAAATTTTAGTAACCCTTTTCAGTTGACTGGATGGGGGTGTCCAGTCGACTGATGTCCTATTGGGGTGGTTTTGTGATTTTGGTGGGTAGTATTGTTGTCGTTTCGTTGTTGTCCTCAGGGATGTCGTGGTTTTGTAAATCGTGGTGATTATATATCGTTGTGTGTGTGACGTGTTTAGGTATTTGGTTCTTTTTCTAAGGGTCGAGTTTTAGAAAAGATAGTGATTTGTGAAAACGTTTGTGAAAATCTAGATTTTTAGAGGTTTAGAGCCAACTTTCGGGGTTGAATTTAGATTTTTTTTCTTATTGGTCTCCCGGGTTGTTGGATGACGAGTTGTGTGGCATGTGATGTCATTATGTGAAACGTGGGGTTTGCACATGTTTTTGTGCGTTAAAACTCTTGTTTTAAAGATGCATAATGAGGGGCGGATATTGGTCATAAGTGAAAATTCGTAAAGATGCATAATGAAGGGCGGATATTGGTCCTACAATAAAAATTCGTGAAGATGCATGCGTTGCGTGGGTTACGTGTGTTGCATACGTTAACTTTGGTGTATGACGGATGAAAAGTGGTCTAATACATATTAACTCTGGTTAACAATGTATTAGATGGGACTGCGGTCCTTCAGTGCAAACTCGAGAAGATGCATGTGTTGCGTATGAATCATTGTAAATTTTATAGAACTATTTATGGGGCTCGAGAGAGTTAATGATTGCATACCTGTGAATCATCATTGTATTATATATGTATATGTATATCAAATTATTTTTTTTTAAGCTCGCGTGAGTTGAAATATTAATATCTTTTCGCATCAATATGTTTAGCTTTTATTACATGTTTGCCTAGTTTCTGCTGAATTTTGGCTCACAATGTGGAATTTAAAAATATTTTTCAGGTGTATACGGTCACACAGGTTGACCTAGAGGAGCTAGAGGGGAAGAAGATCTGTAGTTTTTCTTTTTGTTTCATTTTGAACTATGTAATGTTTTACATATTTTTTGTGTTGAAACCATGTATTGTCTGCGAACCTCCTCGCTTAACATTAAATCTCTGACATTGTCGTACTTCAACTTATTCTTACCAGCAGAGTTACTGTCGTCCTCATTGCCTCCTAACTATTTGGTAACAAGGCTAACACAATCAAAGTCCTGACTTCATCATCGAAGATGATATCTACTGAAGATTGTTGATTCGTAATGGTATTGAATTTATTAAGGTGTTGTGCAACGGGTGTACCCTCAGCCATCTTAAGATTTAATAGTTTCTTCATATGATATACCTTATTATTTGCCGACGGCATCTCGTACATACTTGGCATGCCGCTATCATGTCTGCTATAGTCTTCTCCTTGATTACGTTGTGTGCCATCGACCGGGACAACGTCAATCAAATAACTTCCAACACCTGCATGTCAAGCAACACCCAATCCTCATCCTTTATGCCCTTTGGTTTGGATCTCAAAAGCAGCAAGTGTAGTTTCTTCCCATACAAATAGTCTTATATTTTCATTTTCCAATAACCGAAGTCTAAATCGTTGAACTTCTCGGTTCCTATCGATCTTCCTTCTTCTACCATGTGTATTTGTCCATCTCCTAACCCGGAACTCTGATACCAATTGTTGGGGATTAGAACGTAATCATTAATCCCCCCAAGATCAACAACAAATACGCAAACCACATAATGATAATGAAGAAGAAAAAAAACAAGCAATCATACGATTATACACAAGATTTATGTAGTTCGGCAAGACGTGCCTACCTCAACGGAATCACACTTCACTATATTGATTGGAGGATTACAAAGAGAATGATGCTCTTAATGTTTCTCGCAATCTCACAAGCTAAAAACGTAACATTAATTACGCACTAAAGAAAAGATCCCCTAGAGTTAAAGCATAACATTAACTGCAGCACTGAAAAGTCTATTCCGCGACGGTTCGCTTGAGCAAATCTCTGACTGCTCGAGCGATCATTAGCTCGAGACCTCTTGCATACAAGCCCGCTCGAGCGAACACCTGATCGCTCAAGTTGTCACTAGCTTGAGGCCAACACTGTGCTTGCCAGCTCGAGCAGATCGAGGGCCGCTCGAGCGGTCAACCTAGAAATATGATTTTTCTTCATCACTCAACATGCAGTTGGATCTGCCACGCTTGTTTCTGTTGGAATCTGTGAATTTCATTGGCCATTGAAATCCAGATTTCAATAGCTGGATCAATTACAATTGAATTGGCC
>JAOTRH010092989.1:0-16424 GCA_034768845.1 Heliamphora exappendiculata
TTCAAACTATGCATATCATCCTAACAGATATCATGCCACAGTTAAGGAAAAGTTGTAAATAAACAGTATGCTCCACTCGGGTCGCACAGCCGAGGAGAAAAGATGTAAATGAAATCCTATATACCGACTCTTCCGTACAAACAAAGGTAACAACTATAGATTCCTGCCCATTACCCTAGTCCTGAACCACTTAAGGCCTGATAGGTAATGAAAAGTTCTATACGGAGTTACAATAATAACGCCATTCACAGAGGCAACCGACTTCTTTACAAATTTTCATGACCGATGGGAAAGCACGCAAACCACACTCTTGCTTCTTTACGAATTGCCACGACCGATGGACGAAGTATAACCAAACCACGTTTACGGAAATTAACCCGAGGGACCGTAGCGAACTCACTCTGCGCACATTTTTGGACTTCTACTAAGGAGCAATAAAAGTCCAACTCAAAATAACACACTGTCACGGTATATCTATGGAAACATTTAAAAACCCACTGTAGCTCAACTACGAAAATCCGACTTGGATGAACGACGTTTTTCGTGTTGAGTGCAAAAACTTCCTCAACTTTGGTCTAGGTGCATTGTTTTCTTTGCGAACTGTGAAGGTTGATTGGCATCTTTTGCGAGGAGCAGTCCAACTATAGGACCCTAAGGTACATGTATTCCATTTTGGTGTTGAGGAGTTATGTCTGACATAGAGGACTTTTTAGCCATTCTAAAGATTTCGGGCCAAGAAGAGGTCATAGTTCCTACGCCTTTCTCGAGTCCTATGGACAGGTTGATGCAGCTATGTGGTTATTCCATGTGTGAGGCCTCTCTCATTACCCACGACAAATTTCTCGACATAGCTCGGATCGTGACCCGCTTTGGTCCTCGGGGATCTCTTGGAGACTTCTCTTTCCAGCTTCAACGCCAGCATGCTCTTTGCATCTGTCTTCTGGCTTGCTTCCTTTTAGAACCTTCAAACATACGAGTTAGTTCTTCCTTAGTAGATGTGGCTCATCATATTCACGAGGGCTGGGACCTTGTCCCGTTAGTTCTTGCCGAGACGCTGCTTGGGCTTCATGCAGTCCACACTAGGGGTGCTCCTTATTTTACCGGTAGTACTCTCCTGATACAGATGGTCTCTCAACTCTCCTTTTTTTGTATTTCTCTCGAGTTTTTTCACTCATCTTTTCTTTTTCTATGTTTTTTCTCTATTTTTCTGCTCAGCTCTCCTTTTTCTTTATTCTCTCATATTTTTCCACTCATCTCTCCTTTTTATTTGTTTCTCTCAGGTTTGGCTAATGGAGAAGGTGAATCTACTAGAGAAGCACATGTATGATAGTTACAGCGTGAAACCCTTCACTCGTTGTCAGGTTTATCACTTGTGCTCGACCGAGGCTGCTTTGCAATATTACCTGAGTTCTCTAACCGGGGAGGACATCTCCTAGTTATGCCCATGGCTGAAGATATCTTCCATGACTATTGTGACTGTGGGCTACTTGGCGGTCTTGTTGGTTAGCTTAAAGCTGGCCACCTTCTATCATCCTTATCACATTCTTCGTCAGTTCGAGCGTACTCAAATCTGCCTTGAGACTGTTGTGAGCCATCTGCACAGTTCTCCACATCAGGCCCCCTTCTTGGGCCTGTCACGCCCCAAAACCCAAGGTCACGTGAAAATCCACCAAATACCAGCTTTACAAAAAATATGTTTTCATACATTCAAATCCATCTGTGGAAATCACAAGAAAACCCAATATACATCTCTCATAAGCAGTAAACATCCTGTATAACATGCATAAGTATGTCGCCTTATGGCGTACAAAATTGCCTTCAGGAATAGGCATACCAACAAGAAGAAAAACTATAAAAGTCTTCTGCCACCGCGGTCATCACCAGAGCTACTCATGGTCATCATCCATAGCATCACCTGAAAATAGTTTTACAGAAGATTCCACCCGTGAACCGAAGCCCAATAGAGACAGACAATTAAGCTGTAAAGTAAGAAATATGCAATCATGTAGAGTGGGAGCGAACTCAACCACAAAACTCAAAAAGTTTTACGTCATAAAACCCCAAGTTTTCCACAACTAAGCATTTAAACAATGCAAAACACACTTTATAGTTGAAGGAAAATAGTAACCAAAACATTAATCTCTCACGGAATATACTATCGTGGAAAAGAAGAAAGAGATACTATGTACCGACTCTGTCACACAGACAAAGGTAGCAACTATAGACTCCTGTCCATTACCTAGTCCTGAATTATTTAAGACCTACTAGGTAATGACAAATTCTATACGGAGCACCATGACGAAAATGCTGACATTACAGGCCCAACAACCCAAGGGATAAAAGCACCCAAACCGACCTTCTTTACGGGAACTACCCCAAAGGATAACAAAGGTACCTACACTGTGCACATTTTTGGACTTTTACCGAGGGCAACTCGTGCCAAATACCCGTCATCCCGATACATTTAGATAATCTTTCAAAAATTGAACTGTAGCATCAACTACAAAACTTTTTCGCAAATATACGTTATACATGTATATAGATCCATCCATCAACATGGAGATCAACAAAACATTTCACAAATATTTTTCCTCATTTTCAAGAAAATATTTCAAAACTTGAGACTCAACCCCGAAGGTGAGCTCCAAACCTCCAAAATACCAAGTGTTGAGATTTTTCACAAAATCACCATTTTTTCTCTGTTTTCAAGAAAACCCTTTGAAAACCATTCTACCACATGTCATAAGCAGTACTAAACCAAGAAAAGCAAAAAATATTCTTTTTACCCAAAAAATAAGGTTTAAACACAAATATGACATTTCATGCATTTGTACCAGGTGAAAATACATATAATTGCATATAACACCCTCATAACAGCAGTAGGTCTAGAATCCTACCTCGTTGGGTCAAAACCCGATGCCTCAAAAATTGAACCTCGTCGGAACGAGAATCTGACTGGATAAGCGTGAAGCTAGCAGCGCGAATAACAGGGATCCATAAGCTGATCGTCAAAAACTAGGCTTAGGCAGGTCAAATATGTAGAGAGAAGGCAAAGAGAATGAGAAAAAGAAAGCTTTTCCAAACATTCCAGTCCATGGAATACTTATATGCTCGCTAAAAAGGCAATTCAATCGACTGAAGAAGCCACTTCAGTCGACTGAAGCTCCTCGAAAAATGTGAACCGCCACTGTTCAGTCGATCGAACCCTTGAGTTCAGTCAACCGAACTCAAGAAAAATGGTTCAGTCGATTGGACAAAGCCCCCCAGTTGACCGAACCCAAGGTTCTCAACCTACTGGTTTTCAGTTCAGTCGACTGAACTCACCAGTTCAATCGACCAAACAGCCTACTATTTTGGTCTCGGATTTTGTATTCTAAGGCCAACCAAACAAGCCTAAACAAGGTTTGAGAAAGCATAAAACACCTCTATACATGCTGTTCTACAACTCCAAAGCATAAACCATACATCGATGATATGTAACATGAAGGAAAACATGTCAACATGTATAAATAATTCAATACAACAAGGTTAGGGGTCTCACAACTCTCCCCCCCTTTAAGGAATTTTACCCCCAAAATTCTCTACAAGGTCACGAGGTAAACAGGTCTGGGTATCTAGCACGCATCCCAGACTCAAGCTCCCATATCGCTTCCTCAACCCCATGATGAAGCCACTGAACCTTGACATACGCAATTGTTCTCCCCCGTAGCACTTGCTCCTTTGTATCCAGAATCCTCACTAGGCGTTCCTCACATGTGACATCCTCATCAACTCGCAACTCAGTCCAATCTAACACATAAGACAGATTTGGCTCATACCTCCGAAGCATAGAAATGTGAAAGACGTTGTGTATAGATGCTAACTGAGGTGGCAAAGCCAAACGGTATGCTAGCACCCTAATCCTTTCCAAGATCTCGAACGGTTCAATAAAACGTGGTAATAGCTTCCCGCGATGACCAAACCTCATCAACCCCCTATCTGGCGAGACCTTCAAAAACACGTGAACCCCAACTGCAAACTCTAACGATCTCCTCCTCCTATCCGCATAACTTTTTTGGCAGCTCTGAGCTGTCACTAGACACTGACGAATCACTACAATCTGCTCTGTCATTTCCCGTACGAGATCGGGCCCCAAAATAGTGGGTCTCACCCACCTCTGTCTAACAAATAGGTGACCTACACGGTCTACCATATAGAGCCTCATGCGGTGCCATCCCAATACTGGACTGATAGTTGTTGTTTGCAAACTCTGCCAACGATAGATGATCCTGCCAAGAACCCCGAAAATCAAGCACATAGGCTCTCAGCATGTCCTCCAAAATCTGGATGGTCCTCTTAGACTGAGCGTCGGTCTGAGGATGAAAAGCTATATTAAAAGTCAAGCTCGTCCCCAAAGCCATCTGAAGACTTTGCTAAAAGCGCGATGTAAAACACGGGTCTCGATCAGAAACAATAGTCACGGGTACTCCGTGCAGTCGAACTATCTCTCGAATATATAATCTACTCAATCGGTCCACTGAGTAGATTGGCTGTAACAATCCTGCAGGTCTCTGGTGTTCCACCTTTACTTGCTGACAAGTAAAGCATCGAGAAATGAATCGAATCACATCCATTTGTAGTAGATCGTGATACATCTTCGTGCCTCCCGGACGCACTACAAGGCATGAGTGATGAAACTTATGTAGCACCTCAGCATGGTATGACTCTGGCACAAATAAACGTCCTGTCAACCTTAAACACTGATCTGAACTCACCACCCATCCTACTGTATCCTTCCCGCTAGCAATGCGGTCCCGTATCATCTGAGCCTCCTGATCCGTCCTCTGAGCCTCTAACACGTGTGCAACCAAAGCAAGTTGTGAAGCTACAGCATACAAAGTCGCACCTTCCCCTGTCTCCCTGAAACACTGATCAAACTCCCCAACATCTCCTAGCATACTCCATTCTCGTATAGCCACAGAGGCTAACGAACTATGAGATCTCCTGCTAAGCGCATCAGCTACAACATTTACCTTACCCGGATGGTACTGCAAATCAAAGTCATAGTCTCCCAATAACTCCATCCATCGTCGCTGGCGAAGATTCAAGTCTTTCTGTGAAAACAAGTACTTCAAGCTCTTGTGATCAGATAAAACCTCGAAATGCTCAGCATATAAATAATGCCGCCATGTTTTCAAAGCGAAGACTACGACTGCCAACTCCAGATCATGAGTCGAGTAATTCCTCTCATGTGTCTTCAGCTGTCATGAGCCGTAGACTACAACCTGACCTCCCTGCATCAATACACAGCCCAAACTGTCAAGTGACGCATCACAGTACACTGTATACCCCAGACCTCGCTCCGGAATAATCAACCCTGGCGCACTGGTCAATCTCCTCTTTAGCTCCTGAAAAGTTGACTCATAGGAATCACTCCACACAAAACTGACTCCCTTCCGCGTCAGACGCTTCATCGGTGCTGCAAGTCTTGAGAAGTCCTTCACGAACCGCCGATAATAACTCGCTAGACCTAGAAAACTGCAGATCTCAAAAATATTCTTCGGTCGCTGCCAATCTGTCACTGCATTAGTCTTTCTCGAGTCCACTGATACCCCATCCTTCGACACCACATGTCCAAGGAGTCTCACCTCTGACATCCAAAACTCGCACTTCTCGAATTTCGCATACAAGCGATGTTCTCTCAGAAGCTGCAAGACGACATGCAGATGCCCCTTATGCATCTCCCTCGTGGGCGAATAAACCAGAATATCGTCCACGAACACGACCACAAAACTGTTCAGGTAGGAGTGGAAGATACGGTTCATAGGACCCATAAAGGTAGCTGCAGCATTCGTCAGACCGAACGGCATAACCAGAAACTCGTAATGACCATAGCGAGTTCGAAAGGCGGTCTTCGCTATGTCCTCACCCCTAATTTGCAGCTGATGATACCCTGACCTCAAGTCAATCTTCGAAAAGCAGCGCGATCCCCTCAACTGATTAAACAGGTCATCAATCCTAGGAATAGCATACTTATTCTTCACTGTCACCTGGTTCAGCTTCTTGTAGTCTATACATAGTCTCAATAACCAATCCTTCTTCTTCACTAACAAAGTTGGTGCTCCCCACAGCGATGTACTTGGCTGTACAAATCCTTTGTCCAGTAACTCCTGCAACTGCACCTTGAGTTCTCGCAACTCAACAGGTGCAAAGCAATATGATGGCATAGAGATAAGAGCCACTCCTAGAATAAGATCGATGGAGAACTCCATATCACGGCTCGGTGGCAACTCAAACAGATCGTCAGGAAAGATGTCCGGATAGTCACACACCACAGGGGGTAACTCCCCATCTGGTATATCCAATCTGAGAGTAGAAAAGAGAGAACCCAAGTTCCCTTGAACTCGCGCAACACCTAGTACAGACACCAGCTCTCATCCTGATCACCCACAAAGTAGAAGCAGTCACCCTTCGGTGTACAAATCGACACTCTCCGTCACTCACAGTCTATATAGGCATAGTAGGTCGTCAGCCAGTCCATCCCTAGGATGACATCAAACGTGGTCATGTCTAGAATGATAAAATCAAACTCTAAACAATGATCGGTGACCTCCAACACACAGGATCTACAAACAAGGCTCAGCCTCACACTCCCACTAACTGGGTCTCAACGCACAAGGTACTACCCAACCAGTCCATTTCCAACCCCAATGCAGACACAAATGCAGAGGATATAAATGAATGTGATGCTCTCGTGTCTATAAGAACACTGGCTCGTGATCTAAAGACTAGAAGAGTACCTCTGATCATGGCTGGAGTAACTGCCGCATCAGACGTGACTGGTGCTTTAGAAGCACTACGATTTGTAAGAACATAAGCCCTTGCCTGTGGTAGTCTGGTCTTCCCACCATAGCCCTGAGTCGATGGCTGCCTCACTGACTAAGCTGAAGCACCTCCTTCTGCAAACCTAAAAGTTTGAGCCCTGGCCTATTGCGGAGCCTGTCGCCTCTGTACAGACGAAGCAACTGACGCTCCTGTCATGCTCTAAACATTTCCCTCTCTAGGACAGGATCTGCGAATATGCCCGGACTGACCACACCCAAAATAGATAGGTGGGTTTCTCGTCTGTGACTGGACGGGCGCTGAACTCTGAGTCTGGCCCTTCTGCGGGCACTCAACTGACCAATGCCCGGGCTGTCGGCATTTATAACAAATCAACCCTCTCTGCTCTGGCCTTCCAGTCAAGGCCACTGAAAGTGTGGGTGCAGATGGCTTCGACTGATACGATCCAGCAACATGAGAACTAGGTTCAGACGATCTCTGGCGCTTTTTCTTGCGGCTCTGGAACTGTGCATCTCCACTGCCGTGCTGACTCCCGCTCTCTCTAATCCTGCAGCTATCTGCTAACGAGTTCTCTACTCGGATAGCAGCTTCCACCAACTTGATGTACACCTCCACATCCAGAGCTTCAGCCCTATCCTTGATAGCAGGTCGAAGTCCCCTCTCAAACCTCCGAGTATGCAACGCCTCTGTCGATACCATCTCTGGTGCAAATTGCGATAGATTCACGAACTTAGCCTCGTACTGGACCACAGACAGATTCCCCTGAACAAGGGAGAGGAGCTCCTCATGGTAAGTATCTCTCGAAGATCTCAAAAAATACTTCTCCAAGAAAACTCTCGTAAATGCAACCCACGTCTCGTCCATAGTGGTCTTGGCAAACTTCCACCACTCTCTAGCATCTTTCTGCAGTTGGAACACCGCCAACTTTACCTGCAAAGCATCCTCCTCAATATCCAGAGTATTAAAGATCGACGTGATCACTTCTAACCACTCGGTAGCAACCTTGGGGTCCAGCTCCCCACCAAAGGTTGGAGGATCCAACGGCCAAAATTCTCTCATAGCCACAGAAGCCCTTGGTTCAGGAACTCGTATACTAGCCCTGGTCACTTCTACTATGACTCGCATAGTGGCCAGCATCTCCGGGACAACGTCAGCACCGCCCACTTGTTCCTATGGGTCATGAACATCTCCCTCCTCTGGAATCTGAACATAAGCACGACCTCGGTCACGACCCCGTCCCCGCGTAGACATAATTCTATAGAAAGCAATATAAACAAGATAAGCTTTCCTACAACATGTTACTACATTACAGGAACACATAATTATGCTATCACATAGCCACATAAGATCATGTTAACACGTCCAAGGAGAACTAACGAGATAGACTCGTCCACTTGGATAACCTATTCAGATTCCATACTAGAAAACACGTCGGCCAAACGCGCTTCTAACTTGGCTTCCAAACATGTTTAACCAAACGCCCGAAGGCAAGACTTATCAATCCTGAGATTCCACCTCCATACCCACATATACACAATTATCACGCTCAGAAAGCTATTAACATGTTATAAACCAACGTTTAAACACATACAAGCAAGCATACAGAATCAACCTCACCAGGTGATAAACCCCTTTTTCCCATGGCTCTAAGGTATTCGACCCCAGAGCTCTTATGCCAAGTTGTCACGCCCCAATACCCAGGACCATGTGAAAATCCACTAAACACTATTTTTATAGAAAATAGATTTTCATACATTCAAATCCACTTGTTAAAATCACAAAAAAAAACCCACTATGCATCTCTCATAAGTAGTAAACATCTTGTATAACATGCATAAGTATATCGCCTTATGGCGTACAAAACTGCCTTCAAGAATAGATATACCGACAAGAAGAAAAACTATAAAATTCTTCCGTCACTACAGGCATCACCAGAGCTACTCATGGTCATTATCCATTGCATCACCTGAAAAAAGTTTTACAGAAAATCCCACCCGTGAGCCGAAACCCAATAGAAACAGCCGATTAAGCTGTAAAGTAGGAAATATGCAATCATGTAGAGTGGGAGCGAACTCAACCACAAAACCCAAAAGGTTTTATGTCATAAACCCCCAAGTTTCCCACAAACTTCTAAAACAGTTTTTTCTTCACAACTAAGCATTTAAACAATGCAAAACACATTTTATAGTTGAAGGAAAACAGTAACCAAAATATCGTTCCCTCACGAAATGTACCATCGTGGAAAAGAAGAGAGAGATCCTATGTACCGACTCTATCACACAGACAAAGGTAGCAACTATAGACTTCTGTCCATTACCTAGTCCTGAATCATTTAAGACATGTTAGGTAATGACAAGTTCTATACGGAGCACCACGACAAAAATGCTGACTTTACGGGCCCGACAACTCGAGGGATAAAAGCACCCAAACTGACCTTCTTTACGGGAACTACTCCAAATGATAACAAAGGTACCTACACTGCGCACATTTTTGGACTTTCACCGAGGGAAACTCGTAACAATTACCCATCATCCCGGTACATCTAGATAATCTTCTAAAAACCGAACTATGGCATCAACTACAAAACATTTTCACAAATATACATTATACATGTATATAGATCCATCCATCATTATGGAGATCAACAAAATATTTCACAAATGTTTTTCTCCATTTTCAATAAAACGTTTCAAAACCTGAGACTCAACCCTGAAGGCGAGCTCCAAACCTCCAAAACACCAAGTGTTGAGATTTTTCACAAAACCACTATTTTTCTCCGTTTTAAAGAAAACCCTTTGAAAACCATTCTACCACATGTCATAAGCTGTACTAAACCAAGAAAAGAAAAAAATATGCTTTTTACCCGAAAAATAAGGTTTAAACACAAATATGACATTTCATGCATTTGTACCTAGTAAAAATACATATAATTGCGTATAACACCCTCATAACAGCAGTAAGTCTAGAATCTTACCTCGTTGGGTCAAAATCTGATGCCTCAAAAGCCAAACCTCGTCGGAACGAGAATCTGATCGGATGAGCGCGGAGCTAGCAGCGTGAATAGCAAGGATCCACAAGCTGATCATCAAAAATTAGGCTGAAGCGGGTCAAATATGTAGAGAGAAAGAAGAGAGAATGAGAAAAAGAAAGCTTTTCCAAACATTCTAGCCCCTGGAATACTTATAAGCTTGCCAAAAAGGCAGTTCAGTCGACTGAAGAGGCCACTTCAGTCGACTGAAGCTCCTCGAAAAATGTGAACTGCCACAGTTCAGTCGACTGAACCCTTGAGTTCAATCAACCGAACTCAAGAAAAATGGTTCAGTCGACTGGATTAAGCCCCCCAGTCGACCGAACCCAAGGTTCTCAACCTACTGGTTTCCAGTTCAGTCGACCGAACTCACCAGTTCAGTCGACCGAACAGCCTACCATTTTGGTCTCGGGTTTTGTGTTCTAAGGCCAACCAAACAAGCCTAAACAAGGTATGAGAAAGCATAAAACACCTCTATACATGCTGTTCTATAACTCCAAAGCATAAACCATGCATCGATGATATGTAACATGAAGGAAAACACGTCAACATGTATAAATAATTCAATACAACAAGGTTCGGGGTCTCACAGGGTCTGTACTAGCGGACATGGTCTTCTCGACTGAGGATACTAGTTGGTGAGGATTTTAACAGTGTGTTATATGCGAGTTACAAGACTTGGCTGCAAGTGGAGATAGAGCGCATGGTTGGATAGCAAGGGGATGCAAAGAGAATGAGGACTTAATTTTGCTTTGTTGTACCTCAATATTTTTCTTGTTTTCATTTTTAACTTCTTAAGATGAGGACTTTCAAGTCTCCCTTGCTTTTGAAAACTGTATTGGTAAAACTCAATAATGGAAGTTTTTCCACTTCTGGCTTATAATGACTTTTAGAACTTGTTCCTTAGATTTTTGCTCTTGTAATATAACAATTTTATTAGAATAACATAAAATGAGTTTTTACATTAATCTTGCTACTTAAAACACGGTTACAAGGGGGGAATTTTAACTTTAGGGTTTGGGTCGAGCTTCTCACAGAAGCTGCCTACGTATTCCGAAGAAATGGAATCAGGCCATAACGTAGTTTGAGGCTCGAGTTACACTTGAGTATTGACGCTCTTCTTTTGTGGGCTTTTCCTCAGGGGTAAAACTACCTTTTGAGCTGGTTTGAGTTGATGGGTGTAGAGAAAATATTTTCGTCCTGATCTATCAGGATGGCAACGCCTCCTGACATCAAGGTTTTGATGAGATAGAGTTTGGCTCAATTGGGTTTGAACTTACCCCTTGGATCAAAGATTAAAGCTCTGATCTCTTTGAGGACTAAGTCACCTTCCCTCAAGTCCCGAGACTTAACCTTCTTGTTAAATGCTCAAGCTATCATTTTCTAATATCCTTGAACATGAAATAAGGTTCTAAGTCTCCTTTCATCAAACAGAAGTAACTGTTCGAATCTGTCAATTTCCCATTCTGACTCGGGAATATCACTTGCAGCCATTATTCTTAGAGACAAGATTTTAAATTCTATAGGAAGAACTACTTTCATTTCGTTGACCAAAGTACAGGGTGTTACTCCAGTAGAAGTTCTAACCGTTGTTCGGTATCCCTAAAGCGCAAATAGCAACTTTTTTTGTCAATCCTTGCTTCCTTCTATTATTTTCTATATGATCTTCTTCATGTTCTTATTTATAGCTTCCACAGCTCCATTGGTTTGTGATCTGTACGATGAAGACTTATGGCAGACGATCCGATACTCTTCTAAGAGGTCTAGAATTTCTCATTGAAAGTGGGAACCATTGTCGAAAATTATCTCATGTGGAACTCCGTATTGACATATGGGATTTTTCTTGATGAAACTGGCTACTTGAAAGGCTTTCAGAGCTGAGTAAGAGGCAGCCTCAACCCATTTTGTGAAGTAATCAATCGCTATGAGAATAAACTCGTCAAAACTTATAAGCTTCCTTAAGAGGGTATCATTAATCCCGATCTTTCGGGACGTGGATTCCATTAATAATTAATATTTACCATATAAATAATATCTTATCCTACTCACCGGGAATATAGATGCATATAAGATCGCACCCTCTAATGAATCAAAATAACGAATATTAAATATACGCAAATCAATATTTATTTTAGAATTAAAAGAAAAAGTACTATTCATAATAATCTTAGAGTGTGAATTAATTTATATAGTCAGTATAAAATTAATTATCCTAATATGTCCCATTCAATACACGCAAAGTGCACTAGCACAGAGAGTTAGAATAATAAACGACGCTATTATCTATTTTCCGTAACCAAGATAGGCCTACTAAATCTCTGTGCTACAATCATACCAATAGTATATCTATTTCCATCTAAATCGTGAATATAAAACTTATATTCTGGAAGAACCTAAAATTTGATCTTCTGTGTGTAAACCGTACCCTATACACCAGATTAAATATTATACAGAATAAATGATATTCATGCATAATTATTAAAAAAATGATATACATACATTACTGATAAAGATTCTCATAAACTGAAAAATTAATTTTATTAAAATAAAATTAAATACTAAAAACATGATTTTCAATATATCAACCCTAACACGAGGAACTACCTGAGTCTGTGTACCAAGTGTAATTCGCTATGCAGAATCTGAACCCTGTGCACTATTACCCACGTGCTCATTAGGCATGTTAATGATAGCACTCAAATCAGGATCTGCACTTGACCCGATAATCCACCTATTACGACGAGGCAATGGGATATTAACGACTTGTGATTCTTTATCCGTTCTACTGCTATTTTCTCTCATTTTTTCAGGAATAATTTTACTTATGGGCTTCGAGTATTAGTGCTAACAATGACGTTCTGATCCTTAGGATTATAAAATAAATCACCATTCATTCTCTTGGGATACCCGACAAAGAGATAGACTTTCGTCTTTAGTTCTAACATACACGTGTTTCCTTTCAACACATGTGCTTGGCACCTCTAAATCCGAATATGTCTTAGACTAATATTATGCACAGTCCACAATTCTGTGGGAGTAGAAGGTATTGACTTAGAAGGTATCAAGTTCAGAATATAAGCTGCTATTTCTAATGCGAGTCACCCAAAACGAATTGAGTAATTTTGAATAACTCATCATTGACCTTACCATTTCCATAAAAGTCTTATTTTTTCTTTTTGCTACACCATTTTGCTGCGGAGTGCTCGATACAGTCAACTGAGATATAATTTCCTCTTGTGACAAGTAGTCCATAAACTCTCCAAATAGGTACTCCCCACCATGCTTAGATTTTAATAATTTGATAATTTTACCAAAACGCTTCTCCACCTCCGCTTTAAATTCTTTGAATTTTTCAAAACATTCAGGCTTACGGTGCATCAGGTAAATATATCAATACCTTGAGTAATCGTTAATGAAACTGATAAAGTACTCAAAGTTATCTCTAGCTCGAATAGTCATAGGACCACACCTATCAGAGTGAACAAGTTCCAATGGTTCTTTATCCTCTAAGCAGGACTCACAGACTGGAGATGTCTCAACTTCCAATGAACTCAACGGTTCATTTTCTACAAGTCTATTTATCCTTTTTAGATTAATATGACTCAAGCGTAAGTGTCAAAGAAATGTTTGGTTTATTAAAGAAGGAACCTTTCTCTTATATGGTAAATTAAATGTGTTATTCAATTAGTTAGTTGTAGTGTATGAGAGATAAGAGATATAACATATAGATCATCCACCAATGTACCATAACAAATAAAATATTTATTTTTTCTAATAACTACAAAGTAATTAAAATGAACAGAATATTTATCCTTTATTAAATTAAAAATTGAAATTAAATTTCATCTAATAGAAGGTACATAAAGATAATATTTTAAAATTAAAATTCTATCTCTACTAAAGTGAGAGTGACATCTCCTATTACAACTGCTGCCACCCTTGTATTATTGCTCATATGAAGGTAAATTTCTCCATCACTAAGTTACCTGATTTCTTGAAACTTTTACAAAGAATTACAGACATAATTAATAGCTTCCGTATTTATACACAAGGTATCAGTAGATAACATCGTTAAACATGTATCAACCACTAGTGAACCTAAATTACCTTGCTTGTTCTGTTTACTAAGAAAAATTGGGCACTGCTTTTTTCTAATGCCTAAACTAGTTACAGTGATAGTACTTGACTCTCGGCTTCTTCACACTAGTTTTTGGCCCCTTAGCTGATTTTGGACCAATGCCTCCCTGTTTCTGAACATTTTTTCGTCTTCTTGCCTTTCGATTTAGAGGAAGAACGTTTTTCAGCCACATACACGGTACCTGGCTTCTTAAGAACACCATCGGCTGCTTGAAGTTCTTTAAGAAGTCCTGCCAATGAAAAGTTGAGCTTATTTATGGAATAATTCAGGAAGAACTGCATAAAACTATCAGGCAGTGACTTGAGTATGATATCGACCTGGGTTTCCCTATCAATTTCAACTCTTATGATCTCCAGTTCATTCAAAAGACTGATCATCTTCAGAACATGATCTCTAACTAGGGTGCCTTTAGCCATGCTTGTATTCACCAGAGATTTCATGGCCACCTGCCTAACAGCACGATTTTGTTCCTCAAACATTTTTTTGAGATTCATAATCATGTTATAGGCCCTAGGCATAGACTGATACTGATGTTGCAATACATTTGATATAAAAGGAAAAATATAACAACGAGCCATTTGATTAGTTTTCTGCCACTTCGGATAAGCCCGATTTTCCTGTTTAGTTACCCCCTCATTAGGTACTAGTGGACAAATATCAAGTAACACAAATTTGTAGTCCTCGGCAATTAAGATAATATCCAAATTTATTTTTTAGTCTACATAGTTTGGTCCCGTTAATTTGTTTTATTTTAGAATGGTCGCGGGTGGATTGAAAGCCATTTTAATCTTGAAAATCACATAATTAAAATAACCATTAATTATGATTAGCAAAACTTTAAATTTATTTTAAAATTGGTTCCGTCTACCACTTTTTAAAAAAAAATCTGCAAGCAGCCTGGTACCCTGTTGTTAGGGTTGGTATACTGAAAATCATATTTTTAGTATTTACTTTTATTTTTTAATAAAAGTAATTTTCTATTTTATGAGAATTTTTATGAGTAATGTATGCATATTATTTCTTTGTTATGTATGGATGTCCAATATTCTATATAGTATTTAATCTGGTGTGTAGTGTACGACTTTTACACAGAAGATCAGATTTTAGGTTCATATAGAATATAAGTTTTATGTTCACAGTTTAGATAGAAATTAGCATACCATTAGTACGACTGTAGCACAGAGTTTTAGTAAGCCTATCTTGGTTACGGAGAACAAATAATTGCGTCATATATTGTTTCGACTCTCTGTGCCAGTACAATTTGTGTTTATTGAATAGGACATTTGGGGTAATTAATTTTATACTGAATATATAAATTAATTCGCACTCCAAGGTTATTATGAATAGTGCTTATCCTCTTAATCTTGAAATAATTATTAATTGCGTATATTTAATATCCGTTATTTTATTTTATTAGAGGGTGCGATCTTATACGGGTTTATATTCCCGGTGAGTTAGATAGCGATATTATTTACATGGCAAATATTAATTATTGACAAAATTCACGTCCCGAAAAATCATGATTGACGATACCTCCTTAAGGATGTTTATTAGTTTTGACCGGGTCAAGCCCTATAAGTGGATTTAATTATCCGGCGGTCAAATAAGTTAAGCGGAATGACTTAAAGAATATCAAGATGCCGATTAAATTAAATTGTTAATAATTAAATTTAATTGGCGGGTATCAAGAATCTTAACGTGGAATGAAATGGTAAGAATTTAATAACATGAGCTCCATGCAATAAGGTCTTGAGATTATGGGTCATAGTGCAATTTCAGTTCTTTAGTAGTGTGAACTGTAATTCAGTGTTTTACAAAAATTATAAAAATCGATGCGTCTTTCCATAATTGTAGAAACCGCTGATAGGTATATGTGTTCAACTGGAAGTCTTATTCATAATTACTCCTCAAGTCCATGTTGTAGCCCTATATATATACGGGTACGCTGAACCAGTTTTATATCATATATCATATTTTGTCTTTCAAGACTAAAAAATATCTGAGTTCTATCGGTAGAAGTTCTCAATAATCCGTAGCCCACACTATATTCGATAATCGCGTAAGAAAATACAATAAAAGATCTGACAGGAGTTTCAACTCGAAATCAAATCGTAGTTGAAGAATCGATCGACAAAAGGTATTTTTGTAAATTAACTTTGGTTGCACGGGTTTTTTTTTATCGTTCGACGTCAAAAATTTTATCCGTAGCCCGTTTCGACGTTTACCCATCTAGTTAATTTTTTACTAAAAATTGTTTACAAAAATAATGATCTTGACAGTTTTGCTTCCAACAAATTGGTATCGGAGCCATTTTATTTTTTGTTTACGATTATCAGGACCGGGTAGTTTAGAACTGTTCCTATCTTTGTTTTGCAGCCGTTCTAATTCCGATTTTATGATCATCATTTATTTTCATATTTGATTGAATGCATGTAT